>OLKM01001165.1:71041-98541 GCA_900291075.1 Melanogrammus aeglefinus | reverse complement strand
TAAGGGTTTACTGTGGTTAAGGTAAGTGTTTGCTGCGCTTAAGGTAAGTGTTTGCTGTGGTTAAGGTAATTGTTTGCTGTGTTTAAGGTAAGTGTTTGCTGTGTTTAAGGTAAGTGTTTGCTGTGGTTAAGGTAAGGGTTTACTGTGGTTAAGGTAAGTGTTTACTGTGGTTAAGGTCTTTGTCCCCTTAGTCTGAGACCTTTATATCGACCTACGGGGCGGGCTCTCTTCAACGCCGCCATGTTGGGCCGCCACGGTCCTACAGGAGCCCAGAGCGGACAAACGGCTAAAATAAAGTTTGACCCAGTGCTGGTTCGACCCCGTGCTGGTTTGACCCGGTGCTGGTTTGACCCGGTGCTGGTTTGACCCGGTGCTGGTTTGACCCAGTGCTGGTTTGATCGAGTGCTGCTTTGACCCAGTGATGGTTTGACCCAGTGCTGGTTTGACCCAGTGCTGGTTTGACCCAGTGCTGGTTTGACCCAGTGATGGTTTGACCCAGTGCTTTTGGTCTGTTCTCACTTTGCACAAAGTGGGGCTGAGTATGTCTGAAGAATGGGGGGTGGTGAAGAGTATTGGGGGTGGAGCCTAGGAGCACAATTGAAGGGGCAGAGCTTGTGTTCATCTTTGGCAGGGCTTTTACTGATCTGTGTCTTGGTGGCTTGCCAGAGAGTGGGTGGCACTTTTGTGAAGGGGGCGGGGGGGCGTGTCCTGGGGGGCGGGGCCTCAGCACCGCGGGTTTCCCATGCGGCAGTAGCAGACGGTCTTGAAGAGGCGGCAGCGGCAGATGCTGCAGCCGTCACAGCAGGTGCTGCCGCTGGGGTTACAGCTCCCCCAGAGTGGGACGCAGTCAGCCGGGGGCGGGGGCCGCTTCTTCCTCTCACTCAGATCGTTCTGCTGCAGGGGGGGGGGGGGGGCAGAGTGAGTGAACCACTGATTAGTGAAGTAGTTCATTGAGTGGTTGTTAGAGGATTGCACATACAGTAGCTAGAGCGAGAGAGAAACATATTGATTTACTGTTGTTTCATTGATAAAGGAGGTAAGATGATATTGGGGATTAGTGTTGGTTGGTGAGTGTGTGAATGAGTGAGTGAGTGAGTGCGTGATTGATAGATTGAGAGAGAGAGTAGAAGAACAATTGATGATTGCTTGTCTCGTTTTACCTTCCTCTGTTTCTTGGCTTTTTTGTTCTTCTTGACAGCTTTAGATAACTCTGGCAATGAGAGAAACTGCTTTAAAATGTGAAACATGTTTAACTTTAGAGAGTTATCAACATAGCAAGTGTTATATTACTAATAATAGACTAATAAGACTTAATAATGTGTAATTAATGAGACCTCCTTCCACTATGTGTACATTAATCCCTCCAGGGTGATCTTACCTACGATTTCAATGGATGGAGAGTGAGAGACATTGATTCCGGACAGGGGGTGTTCCGTGGCGTTCCATTGGCTGACGAGCCGGTCCTCTGGTATCATGTGGGCGGAGACCAGGAAGCGCCCGGTGCTGGACAGAGCCATGAGGCAGATGAGCAGCCACATGGGCTTCATAATCTGGAATCATACGCCAGGAAAACAGGAGTTCATCTTGGTCTCATTCTAATGTAATGGCCACACTAATGAGTCCAAATCCGCCAAACTGTGTGTAATGTCTGTCTTGCTTTCTAGGTCGTTTGACACCCAGATGAAAGGAACCCAAATGATGGATTGATTGTAAATTCCCCGGAGAACGATATGAAGTGTCAAAGGACATGTGCCGTGTTCCAATACCCGTACTGTCCGTGCTTACTAGCCAAAATTTGAGTACACAGTACGTTCCAATTCAGATCAGCGAACAGAAGTATACTTCAAGGACCCGGATGCCGTACTCAAAACGGGCTAATCGTGAAGGGTGGATCGAAGGACACTCCCCGTACTCAACGGCAGCCATCTTAGCTACGTAGCGGAAGAGGCGGAGCCAGGCTGAGCGCTCAACTCGAAAAAATAGTAGACTAAACTTGATCATTGATATCATAATATCATGACTATGACTTTAATAACTTTAATCACAAAAGTAAACCCCCACTATAACTTAAATGACAGGTCTAATGCTGCTGTTGTATGGGCTACGTTGGTAGACAAAAAAAGCATACATGACGTTTAAATAACACCTATCCTAGCATTGTCTGTCTCCGTCAGGAGGAGGAGGTAACGTCGACGACGTCGGCGCATTCTCCACATTTGCTGCGTTAACGGACCCATATTGCACAACTAAAAAGATGTTTAAACACAACGGGTACTTTATTCCACACTTCAAAGCGGGATGTTTTTGGCGGGTGACGAGCGGCGACTGTCGCAATCGTCATTTCCGGTAAGTGCACCACAGACTACTCGATTTGGAACAGCACTCACGTCTGAAAAGTTAGTGTACTCAAGTGAGTACGGATAGTGCAGAAAGTGTACCTCCTTTAAGTATACTCATGGAAGTACGGGTATTGGAACACGGCAATGGACTCTCTCAGTGATTACACAGCAGCATTTAACGTAAGATGTCCCCCAGTGTTTGAGGAGGGTCCCGCTGCTCACCTCCACTGTGTTAAGTAGCTCCACCCTCAACTCACCTCCACTGTGTTAAATCAGCCGAACTCATATGGTGTTACATTGTAGAAGATAGAAGATACCTTGTTTTATAAATGTGTATGTTTTGTATTTGTCTTTTATTAGACCTATGAATTTGACCCAGAAGCTGATGACTGGGGCCGTGGCAAGAGCTTTAAAATGTTGAGCTATTTTTGAACGTTGGTTCATTCAGTCAAATGTAGATGCCTTATAAGGCAAGGCTCATCTTTTTTTAGAGTTGAGTTCCTTTATCCATTTTAAGAGAGAAGACTGGCTGAGGCTGCACACCTGTTACCCATTGAGCAATCAACGTGCAAGAGCCTGGCCAAAGCAGCCATCACCACACACACTCCTGCCGGGCACCATGGATCAACATCTGTACATCATTAGACTCAACCACTACATTAAACCCTTTAACACCCCCACCAGCCTGTGTCTTTGGTAAAAGTCACTCAGGTGGGGTGTTTGCCACTAAGCTGGAGTGCTAGCCACCTTGCTGGAGTGCTAGCCACCTAGCTGGAGTGCTAGCCACCTAGCTGGAGTGCTAGCCCCCTAGCTGGAGTGCTAGCCCCCTAGCTGGAGTGCTAGCCCCCTAGCTGGAGTGCTAGCCCCCTAGCTGGAGTGCTAGCCCCCTATATGGGGTGTAGCATGGACATTGTTGCAGATATTATCGATCATGATCACTTGTGCCAACTGTAAAACAAAAAGAGAATCTTTGCTATTTTCAGGTGTTAACTTTGTTGTTTGGCATGGTAACATGTTTTGTTAATTTCTCATCTTTTTATAAAACATGTCTAATGTCTAGGTGGCGTGGCCGTGTAGTGTTGACATTGTTACTGATAAATCGCATCATAATCACTTTTTATTGGAGAAGTTTGGTTTGTATTAGTGACACTGATACATTCATCTGATTTTGTTTCTAGCTATTGGGGTTTGAAGTTCTCCATGTTGGATTATTAAGTGCTTTTTTATCTAGGTGGCCGTCTACACATCAGCAGAAGGTCTTCCAACACACACTTCAAGAGCTGATCCATTGCCCAGAAGCTTTGTAACAGGAAGAGGAAATGGAGAATGACACTCTTGGTATTAAGACACTCAAAGTGTGCATACACTTGATTCACAATGGTTGGTGTGGTGTCAAGTTAAATATTGCATTTGACAAGAATTCTAATTGAGTCAACACTGTAACTTTGACACACTGTATGACCATACGGTTACTGAATAGTCTTAAGAGTAAATAGTCTTTAGATGTTCCATGAAGAATGCCTATTGTAGCTGCCTCCTACTGAGGTGTATCTGTATTTTACTTTGGGTAGCTCATTCCTATTCATTCAACAAGTCATTAATGGACATGCAATGCTTGAATTCCAGGCCACTTGAAATGTCCAACTTTGGAACAGTGTTGTCCAGTTATCCTGCTGGAGGTGGCAGTAGTAGTAGTAATATACTCAGTCTTTCTACAGCTGCCTCATACAGCTAGCTAGCTTGCGACATTGTTTTGCTTTTTATTCAGCGGGTGAAAGTCTGAGTGAAATGAATCCACTCTCTTTTGGGTGGAACCCCGGCAGCAGCACTTGCTTGTTTTGATGGGTTCAAATTAGATCTTTCAAACTATGAGCGGAACGTCACCTGGCTCAAGTTTGAGCCAATCATAAACAGCGATTGCTGAAACCCTTCTTTGATTAGGACCGTAGCGGGAGTCAGAATCGATCAACCTCAACAGCTATTAATTGGCTTCAGTACCAAGATCACAGGTGAATGCGCTTTGATTTATATGTGCTTCTTTTATTTTCTATTTTCAGAGTGAGTTTGTTTTTTCCCCCCAACTAGTACACCAGCAGCAGCCAGAACCACCCACCCTCCTGGTCCAGCTGCTTGACATTTTCATAAAGACAGACGTTCAGATAAACACAGCGGACCGCAGAGGCCTCGGAGGATGACACATTTTACTCACATGTGATTGAAATCGGTCTTTGTGATTGGCTGAAACGGTAGCCCGTCAAGTGACATCATTCAACCACCATAACCATCTTTCTGATCCCATGTGGTCACGTGATTGTGTTCATGCGTTTCACCAAACACACAAAGGCCCTTTTAGAGTCGCTTCATGTATTTCACAAGTGTTGAGAAAGATGGGTTGAAAAGACTGAAATATTGAAAAAAGACAAAGTAGAAAAACATGACAAATTCAAGATGTATGTTTCGTGAGAGATCCTTGTTTATCTACTGTCTCACACAAACAGATGTAACCTTCACAGAAATATACAAACACACTCACTTACACACACACACACTCACACTGCAGAAGAGGAAGATGGCTGTCGATGACTAGCTTTACAGTCTTGACTGTTTCCAGTCATTTCTAAGGCACCCACAGATGTTGAGTTTGTCGTATCAATTACGTTACTTTCTCGCTCAACCCTGCTCCGGACGCAAAGAAAACAATGTGATTAACTGCTATAAATAGTGCTTTTTGGGATTAGTCTTAATTGACCGGTTTTGCTGAGCAAACGTTAGTCTGCACATGTTTCTCATAAACATCAAATCACATTTGAAATGGTTCTAAAAGTTGGAAAGGTTTTTATTACAACTCTTGAATCTCTTCAGCTCTGCCAGAAACTACTTCTAGTTTACCTGGAATCAATCAGGGCAGCTCTGCCTTCAGAATGCTCATAGCTCACGTTGGGTTTAGTGAAAGCGTTTAAATGTTGGACAGCGTTTTGCCGCCAGACCAAAGCAGCGTCTGTTATAAGATGGGCTCAAATGTCAGCCATGTCTGTGACTGAGAGCCCGCTGTGCTGATAAAAGTTTAAACCTTCACTGTGGGATTTTAAGGTACTTTTTACAGCTTTTATGTTTCTCTGTGGGGATTAATATCCCGATGTTGGGCCGAGAATAAAAAGGTCAATTTAGAATAAAAAGAGAATAGAATCATTGTTTAGCTGTTTGCAGTTGTTAGCTTAGCTGTTACTTAGCGGTACTAAGTGTAAGTAATTTAGCTGTAGCTTGTTTACTAAATTGTTCGGCTTGATAAACATTTTGTTAGTTTCTCTCATTTTTTAATCGAACATCATAGGCGTGTTTAAATCATTTTTAACTAACTTTCTCAAATACACACATCACATACATTTAAAGATTTAAAATGACAGCATACTTCCTTTTGAAAATACAGAAAACACTTGCTTATGTGCTCAGCTTGGAATAAATATTTTCATTGTCATTTCAAGACGTTTTTTTATATTATTCATGCATATATGAAATTACAATAGCGTAAAGTAACTAATGGCTGTCTTTTGTATGTCATCATAGGTTGTGAAGTAATGGCTGCAGTAGTAGCTGTCCCCCTGAACCTGTGGATGTCGGGCTCTGGTTCTGAGCCTTGGTTGTTTTATTAGTGTTTTCCGGTGGTGGTTGGGTTAATTTTATGTGTGGCCTGTTGGTCGTCTCTGGTTTGTAATGGGATCACTCACACACACACAACCCTCAGCCCTCAATCTCCTCAAGGCAAGAAAACACAGGCACGCACACACGCACGCACAACCACACTCACACTCACACTCACAAGCACATGCTGACACACAAGTACACACAAATGCACACGTCACACCAATAAGTTCACATACACACACACACACACTTCTTCTTGAGATTGTCCCCCTTGGATATTCATTTAGCATAAACAATGGGGCCGATCCAGATGTTTCTGGATGATGTTTTCATCAGGCCAGCGGGTCTATAGGAGAGACAACGGTGGCATATCGCAGGGTGAGAGTTATGACCCATGAAGTTCTGCTCTAGAACAGAGAATAAAACTGAAGCATTGGAACAGACAATAAATTATTGTTCTCTGACGTCTGTTAAGCCATCCTCAAACCTGCCAAAGAATCATTCCAAACTAGTTGTGTATTTTGATATAGCTCTCTCTTTCCATTCTCCATCTCCCTGCTCTTTCTTTTCATCATTCTTTCTTTGAAACGATCTATTGTTTCTATCATATTTGGCTCTATTTTTCTCTCTCTCTTTTCACACTGCACTGATATGGGTTGAGCCTGCCCTACAGACACACACATGTCACCTGTGTGGAAATGAAATTCCAGTGACACACAATTAGGCTATCCATTGACTGTTGCACACACACACACACACACACATACCCTCACACTGTTTCCCTTCAGTCATGCTGAACCTCCCTTGTTCTCCTTGAAACCGATACACGTTTATCCTTAAGCATCAATAGCCTAGAGGCATTTCAAATAGTAGCTGCTGAGGTGTACTTCTATGTCTCTTCTATAGAACCTACAGAATATATGACATGTTTATAACCAAGCACTTCCTTGAACCAACCCGCTTTAAGGGTTTCTGTGCCCTCATTGGTTCTCTCCTTCAGAGAGGAAGGGTTCCGAGATGGGGAACCTCTGAGCCGATTGGTGCCGCAGGCAGCACTGCCTCCCCTTCAGCCAATCAGCCGCAGCGACACAGAGACCCACACAGGTTGTTGCAATTACCGTCCACCATTATCTGAAACGAGTTCCAGGTGATGTGATTGGTCAGATATTCTAATGACTGGCGTCTATTTCATCACAGCAGTGCCGCTCTGCGCTCCGGAGCCAAGGGTCGTCTCTTATCTGCTGAGCGGAGAGTGACGGACCCTTACACATGATCTACGGCCACAGGACCCCTTAATCCCCCATAGGGGTCAGGCCCTGTTCTGCCTGTACACACACGTGCCCCTCATATCAAATATGTCTCTCCTCCTGTCCCGCGTTGTGTGTTTATCTGAGGAGGAGAAGGAGGAGGAGGAGGAGGATGAGGAGGAGGAGGACGAGGAGTGTGCCCAGCCTTACCTTGGGTTTCTGTGCTGATCCGAGCCTGCTCTGGATCTCCGATATATGTCCTCCTTCCCCCTCCCCGCGGTGGTGTCTTTCTGCTCCTCGCTGTCCTTCTGAACGAGAAATTCTTGTGATTTTTATGTCTTTCTACTTTGCGGCTGCGTTCCTGTTTTAACCCTCTCTCCGGCTGCGTTCCTGTTTTGACCCTCTCTCCTTCCCTTCCCCTCAACTGCTACCTTGCGCTCTTTAATCTCCTTCCCCCTCTCTCTTTCCCTTTTCTTTTTGCAAGGCTCCTGTAGTCTCTCGCTCTCTCTCTCTTTCTCTACCTCTCTTTCTCTGTCTCGCTCTCTCTCAGTATCTGTCTCTTACCCTCCTCTTAATAATGAAGATATAATAGGACGTCTCGCTCTGACCTCATAGGGTGGGCGGAGCCAGCGCTATGGTCAGTGAAAAACAGACCAAAAACAATTCATCTGACTGACAGATCGACAGGCAGGCAGACAGACGGGCAGGGAAATGCTTGAGACGGTATCACATGCATCTATGTTTGTGTGTGTGTGTGTGTGTGTGTGTGTGTGTGTGTGTGTGTGTGTGTGTGTGTGTGTGTGTGTGTGTGTGTGTGTGTGTGTGTGTGTGTGAATGTGTGTTTGCATATCCGTGTGTCTGCGTGCATGTGTGAGTATATCCATGGCGGTGTGTGAGTTTGCGTTGGTACCTGTGTGTGTGTGTGTGTGTGTGTGTGTGTTGGTCCTTGTGTAAATATCCGAGTTAAGATGAAGAGTGTGCAGACTGCAACAAGATCTTTTCACCTCTCAACAAATTACCGCCAATCTCTTGAAGGTCAAAGGTTTGGGGCCCCTCAATCAGTGTAACATGTCACGGCGGTAAACATTGAGCCGGGAGGGCAGGCCCCTGCAGGGGGACACTTTGGGGCCCTTAAAGACGAGCGGTTTAAGAACCCCCGCCACACAGATCCTAAGTTGGGAACGGACCTATGTCCTATAGCACACAAATGGTCGATTCTTCACTGCTCAACAAACATGGGAACTATTTCATGATCCGATTTCCGAGTACTTTATTAATTAAGTTGTAAAACTTCATCCGGTAAACGGACTGGGTTTATACAGCGCTGTAACCACTGGCTCAGAGCGTTTCACAGGACAGGCTGGATGGAGCCCAGCCGATACAGACTGAGATCTCTCTGAGAACCCCCAGCCCTCTACGGACCCAGGGACCTCGTCCAGACCGGGACCCAGAGATCCAGAGACCCCCGTTTCCCCCACACCCCGTCCGAGCCGGGCTCAGCTTTCCCGTCGCTCTCCTGGGGATCAGTTTAAAGACTGTGTGTCCCGGCGGCGTCTGGGTCCGTGGTGCCTCTCGTTATCACAGCCCTCCTGGCCTGCTTTGAGTGCTATGATAAACCCTTTACACTGGATGTCACGTAATTAACATTTAATTTACTTTACATAGTGCACTCATAAGCGATAAAAAAACTGTTGATTCACCTTTTACTTATGGTCTAGTTATAATTTCCTAATAGTATTAACTGCAGTATTTATTTAGGTATTATTAAGCAGGTAATGGTATCCCTTGGGTTTTGGTTAACCCTAACCTTACATAAATAAATACCTGAATAAATAGTGCTGCTAGTGAGTTCAGTGGATGAATGCCATTTAGCAGTACGTGTACTTACGTCTATAAGAAGAACCTTCTTCTTCCCCTATGGACATTTATAGAATTCAACATAATGATCATCAGCTAAAGTGTTCAGAAGCATATCCGGATATTAATCCATAGTGCTTCAAGCCCCCATGATAATCCTGACAGTAAATGTCCGTCTCCCTCCTAGCATCCCCAGCTAGGAGGGAGACGGACGGCTTCACTAAACCCAGCAGATACCCTCAGAGGCTCTCAGGGAGGGTCCCGGGGGGTCCCGGGTATGGCTGGACCCCCCGGGACCCCAGCGGTAGGCTCACTCACGGTGCTCACGGTCCTGTGGGATCAACAGAGTCATCTTATCTGATGACTGCTGCAGCCCAGAAGGTGCTTCATTCTGACAACAGACTGCTTTAGCCCTCCGGAGTAGCGTGTAATTAAATACATTAGTATACGCTCCACGGGAACCTCCTAAGATTGCACAATTTAAGTGGATCGCTATCTCGGGATATTGGGCATCATCCCGTGATTGAGATCTCAAATTCGGGATCATGTTTTCAGCGCACGGCCGGTTGTTTCGTCACACACAAAAACAACATCCCAACACTCAAAATCAAATGACATAATGATGTGTTGAAGACGACGATCCAAAATAATCAACTTAAATTGAACCACACCATGTCCCATTTTCTACAGCACGATTCTGCACCTCCTTAAATTCATCTGATTGGACAAGACAAGACCTTGGTTCCTAATGATCATATAGTCGCAGTCAACCGAGATGATTGGGAGGGGAAGAGGGAAAACTTCAAACTCACTATCATCCAGATGTCAGTTTGGAGCTCGTGTCGTGGATTTCTTCGCGCTCCGGTTCCCGTGACAGAGTCTGCTGCCAGGCCTCACGGTCTGCCGTTATTAACCCATGTGGTGCTCATTTGTAAAAAAAATACAAGTACCAATGTCTGCCAGATTTTCTGTGATGATCGGAAATATCCCTCATCGGGGTGGCATGCAGACGCTGGTCCTCAAACAACAGCTCACACCGAACCCCGCTGCTCGTCAGCTCTACGCCCATCTTACCTGAGGCTCCAGGCCCATCATACCTGAGGCTCCAGGCCCATCATACCTGAGGCTCCAGGCCCATCATACCTGAGGCTCCAGGCCCCTCTTACCTGAGGTTCCAGGCCCCTCTTACCTGAGGCTCCAGGCCCAACATACCTGAGGCTCCAGGCCCATCATACCTGAGGCCCTAGCCCATCGTACCTGAGGCTCCAGGCCCATCTTACCTGAGGCTCCAGGCCCCTCTTACCTGAGGCTCCAGGCCCCTCATACCTGAGGCTCCAGGCCCATCTTATCTGAGGCCCTAGCCCATCGTACCTGATGCTCTCCTATCGTACCTGAGGCTCTAGCCCCATCGTACCTGATGCTCTCCTATCGTACCTGATGCTCTAGCCCCATCGTACCTGATGCTCTCCTATCGTACCTGATGCTCTAGTCTACCCCATCGTACCTGATGCTCTAGCCTATCGTACCTGATGCTCTAGCCTATCGTACCTGATGCTCTAGCCCTATCGTACCTGATGCTCTAGCCCCATCGTACCTGATGCTCTCCTATCGTACCTGATGCTCTAGTCTAGCCCCATCGTACCTGATGCTCTAGCCCCATCGTACCTGAGGCTCTAGCCTATCGTATCTGATGCTCTAGCCTATCGTATCTGATGCTCTAGCCTATCGTATCTGATGCTCTAGCCTATCGTATCTGATGCTCTAGCCTATCGTATCTGATGCTCTAGCCTATCGTATCTGATGCTCTAGCCTATCGTACCTGATGCTCTAGCCTATCGTACCTGATGCTCTAGCCTATCGTACCTGATGCTCTAGCCTATCGTACCTGATGCTCTAGCCCCATCGTACCTGAGGCTCTAGCCTATCGTACCTGAGGCTCCACACTCCTCCCCCCAATGTCTTGTGTGTTTTCTGCAACTAGGCGAGCAGCTTTTTCTCACAAGCAGTGCCGAGTCATAAAACTTAAGACGGCTGTTTGATTTAAATAAAACAATACGTTTGGAAGGACGCTGTAGAATAGCACTCTGTCTTGAGACGCTGGTGGATTTAGACTTCTCCGAAAACCCCGTACCCCTCAGACCCTATTTACTGTTAGTTACGATCTGCCATTTGGAAGACAAGGAGGCCTTTAGGAAAAGTCATCTTGAAGACCTAAATCCCTTAATCCCTTGACCTTAAAAAATCAGAGAAAATTCCTTTTGAATTTTCAGTTTCTTCTTCTGAAGAAAACAACCAAAAGACTCAGTAACCAGGGGACATTTTTGTTTGTTTTTTATTATGTGGGCGAGTGTTGAGTTCATCTTGACCTCCTGGTTCTGCCTTCGATGTCTCCCTCTAACAGAAGCGAACTTCTTGAGTTGTTTAGTGAACTCTTCTTTTTCTTGTTGCCCGGAGTGAAAGCGGGTTAACATTTAGTTCAGGGTTAGGGATGAAGTTAAGATTAAGTGAGCTGAGGGCTAGGTTATATAAAGGGATTTGAAAAGGTTAAGGTTCTGAGATACGGTATTTGTTAAGGGTCAAATGTATACTATGGCAAGGGTAGGTTAGGGGTAAGGTTACGTGGGGTGAATTGCTCTGTTAGGGTAAAGGGGTTCAGGGTTACATAAGGTAAGGTTAGCTTAAGGGAAGCGAAATGTTCCCCTGCGACATGAATAGTTCAAAAGCCTGCAAGTGTGTGAAATCTCCTGCTTCCAAGCTTTTCCATTAGTCATTGATGCTGTAGGGCTAGGTCTGGCAGCTGCTGGCGTCTGATGCTGATTCAGAGATAAACCAGACATCTACAGCTTACTGAAAATGCTGGTGTTGTGAGGAGGACTCATGCACTCTGTAGTTCTCTTCCATAACTGGCAAAGAACTAAGGCCTTCGAGGGGAGACAGCGGCTTGTTGCTTGTAATATAAAGAGCCCAGCTTTCACTCCAGGATCGATTCTGGCCTCAATGAGGACAGTTAAATTACCTGTTTTACGCTAGACACCATATTTTCCTGTTGCCTTGGAACAATTCGTTTTTCATAAATCGTTTTTTTCAGATGAAAAAGGATTTAAATTGGTCTCAATGTCTTTTAAGTGCAGCAAGTAACGGTGGGTCTTTGAAAAATAGCAATTAAACAGTTTTTTATAGATCCATTAATCAGTGTGTCTTTCAAGTCATTCCCAAAGTGTGTAGGCCTACCTTATATTAAAATATCAAAAGCTGTTCCCTTTCATTAGTTCTTCCCATATTAGACTCCCAAATGAACATAAAACTTTAACGACTTTGAGGTTGATTAGAAAACTGATTTATTAAATCATTACATTAACTGAGCATCTCCTATAAACACAGTCTTTTATAGGTTCCAATGTTGCCCAGAGTATCTGGAAGCATTTAAAGCTGGAGTAGGCCATTTATTTTAGAAGCATTTACTGGCATATTTGTTGAAATTATCCTTACACCCCGAAAGCAAGACTATAGACTCAGACTATAACAAAAATATGTATCCGATATTTTTGGCTGTCGCAGGTCTGTAATCATCCTGTCCAATAATTTATTTATTTACCAAATAAAATGTATTTAATGAAGTAAATTACTCTGTCCATGCACGCAAAGCGCATAACCAGAGTCTTCTGCGAGGCTCGGCCAAACTAAGCTAGCGAGCTAGACATGTGAGGGAGGCCTGAAAGGATGTATGGGACTGTTGTCAGTTTGAATACTTAAATATACTAGTATATTTGCACATACTAGTATATATATACAAAATCCAGTTTCCTCAAGTCTGTTTTCCAAAATGGCCTATTCTAGCTTGAAGTAGCTCAACTCAACTTCACATGACCAGAATGATCCTCCCTCAGTGTCCTCCTCCTGCCTGTTGAGTGGTCTTCTCAGTGAAAACACTTCAGAAGGACTTCTGTGCGAAGAGCTGGATTCAATAATTGCATAGTGTTGGTTACAAGTTTTATGTTTCTTAAACATTCCTTGGATGTCTTTGATCTGTACACCATGGTGACCATCCTCCTCCATCATCAGGTCTTACACCAGTCCAGGGAAAACATAGAACCTTTTTCTCCCAGCCAAAGACTGGCAGTGGTTGAGGTGTCTTATCACCCCTCCCCCCATCTCGACACGCACGCACGCACGCACGCACGCACGCACGCACGCACGCACGCACGCACGCACGCACGCACGCACGCACGCACGCACGCACGCACGCACGCACGCACGCACGCACGCACGCACGCACGCACGCACGCACGCACGCACGCACACACACACACTATTATTATTATAACTACAGCACTGCATTAATAAAGCACTAGTTGTACTGTACATTAGCACTGCTTAAGCACCGTAGCACTGCCGTAATACTAGTCCAGCAATACTTTAGCAAGGCTTTGGCTCTACTGTAGCGATGCTAACACCACAACACTACTATAGGACAACTCTAGCATAGCACTACTTTAGCAGTGGGTTAGCTCTACTGTAGCGATGCTAACCTACTTTAGCTGTAGTTTAGCTCTCGTAGTTTCGCTGATCCGATCCACAGAAGGTTGTCACGGCGATCCAAGACACCTCATTCTCATCTCTGTTTTGCGGCAGCTGTTGGCAGCCAATCAGCGGGGCCTTCCTGGAATCCCAGTAAACAGCTGTAAACAGCCTGTAAAGCAGCCACTTGGGCCCGTGCTCCGTCAGACCTTTGAGATCGGCCTATCTCTCCCTTTTGTGCATCTGTTTCTCGATTTGAATCGCGGCCTCCGCATCTGTCGCTAATCCCAGAGCCGTAAGATCTTCCTCCCTGCAGCAGTTTGCGTGTTGCTACGCATCATTAGTGCGTCTGTTCCTAAGCAACCTTGAGGACCCCCTCCGACCTTTAAAACTGTCTTTATTGATAAAAGGCCATATCAAATAAACATAGCTTATGAACTGTGAAGCGACCCCAGATATACATCAGGCAGGAGGGGGCACTTTGATCAAGGCTCGTTATTCAAACAGGCTACCATTCAGCACCTCTTACTGCGGCTTTATGCACTTGATATTGTACGCCTGATTTATACAGCCATAGAGTCATTATTTACCACACATACAAAACAGATGTCGCCGCATGATTCCTAGACATTAAAGGCCCTGGGTGCGATGGGAACATTGAAGAAACCAAACCACACCAACATATGCAAAGCAATAAAAAACAACAGACATCCCCGCCCAGACTGATCCCTCTCTCCCCGGCTCCACATCCTGTGCGTGGTTCTCCTTATTTGTGTTGGGTTCTCCTGCTGCTCCTCCGTTCTGCTCCTCTCCACAGATAACATCGAGGAGCAACATAAGCCTCCAATCTAGATTCTGCTCGTGGTGGAACAATGTCTCTCGTGTTTCCACTGGCAGCCCGCAGCAAAGCTCCCAAAGCTAGCGGCTAACGTTAGCAGGGGGGGGGGTCACTCAGAGGCTGCAGGTGCTTGTCTGAGCAGCAGCTCCAGTCCCTTAGAGTCAGCAGGTCGGATCAGATAACACCTCCTCCCTGTGTGATCTTATGCTAGTGTACACACTATACACACACAATACAAGCACACACGCTCACACACACAGGGACAGCCACACACACACACACACACACCCACACCCACAGACACACACACACACACACACACACACACACACACACACACACACACACACACACACACACACACACACACACACACACACACACACACACACAGGTACAGGCACAGACACACACACACCAACACATACACACACACAGACGCACACACACACACACACACACACACACACACACACACACACACACACACACACACACACACACACACACACACACACAACAACACACACACACACACAACACACACACACACAACACACCACACACACACACACACACACACACACACACACACACACACACACACACAGGTACAGGCACACACATGCATGCACAAATCTAGGCCTGCATCCACACACTCACACCTGAACACATGTCCAATGCAGTGTGGGTTTGATAAAGGGATGGTTGATAGACAGAGAGATGGAGGGATGGTTGATAGACAGAGATGGAGGGATGGTTGATAGACAGAGATGGAGGGATGGTTGATAGACAGAGATGGAGGGATGGTTGATAGACAGAGATGGAGGGATGGTTGATAGACAGAGATGGAGGGATGGTTGATAGACAGAGATGGAGGGATGGTTGATAGACAGAGATGGAGGGATGGTTGATAGGACAGAGATGGAGGGATGGTTGATAGACAGAGATGGAGGGATGGTTGATAGGACATGAGATGGAGGATGGTTGATAGACAGAGATGGAGGGATGGTTGATAGACAGATGAGAGATGTTGATAGAGAGATGGAGTTGATAGACAGAGATGGAGTAGAGAGATCGGAGGTTGATAGACAGAGATGGAGGTGATATGATCTAGACAGAGATGGAGGAATGGTGATGGAGATATGAGACATGGAGGATGGTTGATAGACAGAGATGGAGGGATGGTTGATAGATGCAGGATGGTTGATAGACAGAGATGGAGGGATGGTTGATAGACAGAGATGGAGGGATGGTTGATAGACAGAGATGGAGGGATGGTTGATAGACAGAGATGGAGGGATGGTTGATAGACAGAGATGGAGGGATGGTTGTGTCAACACTTGTTTGTGGGTGCCGTTGTGTCTGTGTCTGTGTCAGGCCCTCAGTGAGCGACATAAGGGCGGTTTCAGCGTCTAAACACCACAGCACCCTACAGCACCCTACCAAACCAACACCACAGCACCCTACCAAACCAACACCACAGCACCCTACCAAACCAACACCACAGCACCCTACCAAACCAACACCACAGCACCCTACCAAACCAACACCACAGCACCCTACCAAACCAACACCACAGCACCCTACCAAACCAACACCACAGCACCCTACCAAACCAACACCACAGCACCCTACCAAACCAACAGCACAGCAGCCTACCACACCAACACCACAGCACCCTACCAAACCAACACCACAGCACCCTACCAAACCAACAGCACAGCAGCCTACCAAACCAACAACACCCTACCAAATATCAACTCACCCGCTGTAGGACCCGCCATGTTGCAGCATGGAAACACTAAAGCTTTTAAACCTCGGACATCTAAACATCCAAGTCTTTAAACTCCTCACTCATAAAAAATGTATCCCGCGTTGCGCTGAATCCTTCCACCCAAAGAGGGCCCGTTGGCGAGCGCCCGGTGGCCGGGTTTGCCATGGAGCCCGGCCAGGCACAGCCCCAACAAGCTACCACCCCCCCCCCCCCCTATTCGTCCTGTGGGTCCACCACCTGCAGGACCCTCTGGGGTCAGGTGCGCTGCCACATGGGTGGCAGTGAAAGTCAGGGGTCCCGATGGACCAGACCTGAGCGGCAGAAGCTGGCTCTGGGGACGTGGAACGTCACCTCACTGTGGGGAAAGGAACCAAAGCTTGTGAGGGAGGTGGAGCGCTACCATTTAGATCTGGTGGGGCTGACCTCTACGCACAGTCTCAGCTCTGGTACCGTACTCGTGGATAGGGGTTGGACTCTATTCTTCTCTGGAGTTGCCAGAGGTGTGAGGCGCTGGGCGGGTGTGGGGATACTTATAAATCCCCCACTGACCCCGGTGGACGAGAGGGGCACCTCCCTACGCCAAAGGGTGGTGGGGGGGAAAACTCTGACTGTTGTTTGTGCATATGCACCGAACAGCAGTTCAGAGTACTCTGCCTTCTTGGAGACCCTGAATGGAGTCCTGTATGGGGCTCCAGTAGGGGACTCCGTAGTTCTACTGGGAGACTTCAACGCCCATGTGGGCAACGATGGAGACACCTGGAGAGGCGTGGTGGGGAGGAACGGCCTCCCTGATCTAAACCTGAGTGGTCGTTTGTTACTGGACTTTTGTGCTCATAGATTGGCCATAACAAACACCATGTTCGAACATAATTAAGGGTGCTCATAAGTGTACATTGTATCCTAGGCCGAAGATGGATGATCGATTTTATGATCGTGTCATCTGATCTGAGGCGGCATGTTTTGGACACTCGGGTGAAGAGAGGGGCTGAACTGTCAACCGACCACCATCTGGTGGTGAGTTGGATCAGGGAATGGGGGAAGATTCTGGATAGACCTGGTAAGCCCAAACGAGTAGTGCGGGTGAATTGGGAACGTCTGGAGGAGGCTCCTGTCCTAGGGATCTTCAACTCACACCTCCGGCGGAGCTTTTCTAGCATTCCTGTGGAGGTTGGGGACATTAAGCCTGAGTGGGCGGTGTTCAAAGCCTCCATTGCTGAAGCTGCGGCGGTGAGTTGTGGCCTCAGGGTCTTAGGGTCCTCAAGGGGCGGTAACCCTCGGACCCCATGGTGGACACCGGTGGTCAGGGAAGCCGTCCGACTGAAGAAGGGGGCCTTTCGGGATATGTTATCCTGGAGGACTCCTGACACAGTTGCAGGGTACCGACGGGCTCGAAGGGCTGCAGCCGCTGCCGTGCCGGAGGCTAAGCAGTGGGTGTGGGAGAAGTTTGGAGAGGCCATGGAGAAGGACTTTTGGTCGGTACCAAAGTGTTTCTGGAAGACCATCCAGCACCTCAGGAGGGGGAAACGGGGAACCATCCAAGCTGTGTACAGTAAGGATGGGACTCTGTTGACCTCAACTGAGGAGGTAGTCAAACGTTGGAAGGAACACTTTGAGGAACTGCTGAATCCGCCTAACACGCCCTCGAGGTTGATGATGGTTCGTCGTGAATTTCCCTGATGGAAGTCACTGAGGTAGTTAAACATCTCCGCAGTGGCAAAGCCCCAGGGATTGATGAGATCCAGCCAGAAATGCTAAAAGCTTTGGGTGTTGAGGGGCTTTCTTGGTTGACACGCCTATTCAATATTGCGTGGGAATCAGGTACAGTGCCAAAGGAGTGGCAAACTGGGGTGGTGGTCCCCCTGTTCAAAAAGGCGGACCAGAGAGTGTGTGCCATTTACCGGGGTATCACACTTCTCAGCCTCCTTGGTAAAGTCTACTCCAAGGTGCTGGAAAGGAGGGTTCGGCCGATCGTCGAACCTCAGATTGAAGAGGAACAATGTGGTTTTCGCCCCCGGTCGTGGAACTACGGACCAGCTCTTCACTCTAGCAAAGACCCTGGAGGGGGCCTGGGAGTTTGCCCATCCGGTCTACATGTGTTTTGTGGATCTGGAGAAATATGACCGGGTCCCCCGGGAGAAACTGTGGGAGGTGCTGCGGGAGTATGGAGTGGGGGGGTCTCTCCTCAGGGCCATCCAATCTTTGTACTCCCAAAGCGAGAGCTGTGTCCGGGTTCTCGGCAGCCAGTCAATCTCGTTCCTGGTGGGTGTTGGCCTCCGCCAGGGCTGCGCTTTGTCACCAATCCGGTTTGTGATATTCATAGACAGGATATCGCGGCGTAGTCTTGGTGGGGAGGGGTTGCAGTTCGGTGGTCTGAGGATATCATCACTGCTCTTTGCAGATGATGTGGACATGACTCTTAGCAGGAAACCGGTGGTTTGCCTACTCCGGGTAGGAAATGACTCCTTAGCCCAAGTGAAAGGGTTCAAGTACCTCGGGTTCCTGTTCGCGAGTGAGTGTACGATGGAGCGTGAGATTGGCCGGAGAATCGGAGCAGCGGGGGCGGTATTGCGTTCGTTTAACTGCACCGTTGTGACGAAAAGAGAGCTGAGCCGCAAGGCGAAGCTCTCGGTCTATCGGTCAATCTTCGTTCCTATCCTCACCTATGGTCATGAGGGATGGGTGATGACCAAAATGACAAGATCACGGGTACAAGCGGCCGAGATGAGATTTCTCAGGAGGGTGGCTGGCTTCTCCCTTAGGGATAGGGTGAGAAGTTCAGTCATCCGTGAGGAGCTCGGATTAGAGCCGCTGCCTCCTTTGCTTAGAAAGGAGTCAGTTGAGGTGGTTCGGGCATCTGGTAAGGATGCCCACTGGTCGCCTCCCTTGAGAGGTGTTCCAGACACGACCAGTGGGGAAGAGACCTCGGGGGAAGACCCAGGACTAGATGGAGAGATTATATCTCAACACTGGCCTGGGAACGCTTCGGGATCCCTCCGTCGGAGCTGGTCAATGTGGCTCGGGAAAGGGATGTCTGGGGCCCCCTGCTTGAGCTGCTGCCCCCGCGACCCGACCCCGGATAAGCGGGTGACGATGAGATGAGATGAGATTATCCAGTGCATCCCTTGTATTATGTAACGCTTACCTCTAACTCAATATCATAATTCCCATTATATGTAGCTTACCTACGTATGAACCACTATAAGATATCGTATTATGTCTGCAACACACAAACATCTGGCAAACGTTTTCAGCACGGTCCAATTAAATCCCTCCTGTGCTTATTTGGCTGGAACCGCGGCACATGAGCGGAGATACACTCTGAAAGGTGTTTAAGTTGTCTTGACTCATATCACAGATGCACACACACATGAACACACACAGGCCCACATTCACACATATTTAACATTAACTAATTTCATCATTAAGCAAGTTATTCTATTCAGTATTTTTACATAAATTAGTTACAATTTAACATTAATAATTTAATGTTACTCAAACACACACAAAGACACACACACACACACACACACAAAAAATAATGTCCAATCTTTGAATTTTATTTACACATGTTGTAAAAGCTGGCGAGTGCAATCACAGGAATATTCAACATTAACATCATCAGGGTGTGGTCGCCCACTGGTCACAAGTCATTCAACATCATGATGGTCTGGTTGAACACAGGAACAGCAGGAACGAGTCAAAGACTTACAGACGGGAGGCAGAAAAAACATTGGAGAAGAAAGAAGAAATAAATAAAGGAAAAATAACCATAATTTTGTATTGTTACAGTGTTCCTCTGACGTAAGGATGGAGTAGAAAGAGGAGGAGACGAGAGGAGGAGACGAGAGGAGGAGACGAGAAGAGGAGACGAGAGGAGGAGATGAGAGGAGGAGAGGGGAGGAGGAGAGGAGAGGAGGAGACGAGAGGAGGAGACGAGAGGAGGAGACGAGAGGAGGAGATGAGAGGAGGAGACGAGAGGAGGAGACGAGAGCCGGCCGGGGCCGAGCCATGAAGAGGCAGTTTGTTGTGTCTTATAAATACGCTAATTTTCTCCAACTTACATTTCTTCGTTTATCAAGGAGCTGTGCTTCAAGAAAGAGATTTTATTATTTTTCAGATTAAAAAAAACATGAATAAAATAAAGGTCAACACAAAGTCTGCAAAATTCATTTGTTTCTCAAAATGTGCCTGTATTCGGAAATGTCCCGCGGGTTTGTATATTGACCAATGATAACTGCCTTGTGTTTACTATACTAACTATAGTATATACAAGGCTCTTGTAGTATAGGATATAGTTTTTATTTTATAACATGGTATGGCACATAGCATGGTACAGCGGTAACGCATAGAATAGTGTACCCTAGTATACTATAGTACATTATTTTTAAGTATAGTACAGTAAAGTTCACTTGTTTTAAGTATAGTATAGCACAGTACTTCAGCATTGCATAGAATACTATGTAATGCTATACTACTTTAATGATCTTTCTGTCGTTATCATAAAGTTAATAAATGTTGCATTTGGTCTGGGACGTCTCCCAAAGTTATGTAAATGATATTTAGGATATAAAAGATATAAAATATAATAAACACATACTTTTGGCCACTTTAAACCATAGAACTGCACCAATCTTTATGGTGTGTGTGTTTGTTTGTGTATATGTGTGTGTTAGTTTGTGTGTCTGTGTGTAACAAGGCAGCAGACTTTTTTCTCTTTCAAGAAGCTTTTTTCAGATGACAGACATAACTCTCCATCTCTCTCCATCTCTATCTCTCTCCATCTCTATCTCTCTCCACCTCTCTCCATCTCTCTCCACCTCTCTCCATCTCTATCTCTCTCCATCTCTCCCCATCTCTCTCCACCTCTATCTCTCTCCACCTCTCTCCATCTCTCTCCACCTCTCTCCATCTCTATCTCTCTCCACCTCTCTCCATCTCTATCCATCTCTATCTCTCTCCATCTCTCTCCATCTCTATCCATCTCTCTCCATCTCTCTCCATCTCTCTCCATCTCTCTCCATCTCTCTTCATCCCTCTCCATCTCGTCATCTCTCCATCTCTCTTCATCTCTCCATCTCTCTTCATCTCTCCATCTCTCTTCATCTCTTCATCTCTCTTCATCTCTCTCCATCTCGTCATCCCTCTCATCTCTCTTCATCTCTCCATCTCTCTTCATCTCTCTTCATCTCTCTTCATCTCTCTCCATCTCTCTCCATCTCTCCCCTCAGCTCTAAGCACCTGAAACACACAAAAACTTGTTTTGAACCAATTTATGTTGGCATTTCTGAGTGTGCATGCGTGCGTTTGTGTGTGTGCGTTTGTGTGTGTGCGTGTGTGTTTGTGGGTGTTACCTGTTGATGTGTGTGTGTGTGTACATACTGTACGTACATCCAAGTGCGCATGCCTGTTTGTGTGTGTGTTTATGTATGTGTGTGCGTTGTGTGTCTTTTCATCCATCTACATGTGGTTCTGGTCCACCACCATTATCTTCTAAGGCCGCACAGCGAACCTGGAATATTTCATCAGTATTCCTATCCTGTGCCAGGATATAATGGTGGACAAAGAGAAGAGAGAGAGTGAGAGAGACAGAGAGACAGAGAGAGAGAGAGACAGAGAGAGAGAGACAGAGAGAAAGAAAGACAGAGAGAGAGAGAGAGAGAGAGAGGAGAGAGAGAGAGAGAAGAGAGAGAGAGAGAGAGAGAGAGAGAGAGAGAGAGAGAGAGAGAGAGAGAGAGAGAGAGAGAGAGAGAGAGAGAGAGAGAGAGAGAGAGAGAGAGAGAGAGAGAGAGAGAGAGAGAGAGAGGAAAACACGATGCGGACAGAGAAAGGATAGCTGGATAGAAAGACGGACGGATCAGAACCACAAAATACTTTCTTGATGGAAAATACGTTTCTCTTTAAACTATAGTGCTGTCAACTATGCGAATAAGCTAAGCCTGTTTTGCTTCATGTTCTACTCAGCGTGATGTTTCATTTAGCGGTTTTATGGCGGATCACCCTTTACTTAGCGTTTGTTTGTGTGTGTGTGATTCTTTCTGTGTGTGTTTGTTTCTCTCTGCAGTCGTACGTGCCTGTGCGTGAGTTATTGTAGCCAATGGTAGTAAAATAATTGTTCTGTTCTGTAATTGGTTCACAAGCTGTGAGGCTTTTCAGTTTTAATGCCGTTGTTGGATCAATCAGGCCATTTCGATCCCCTGGGTTTACTACGAGGAGC
This sequence comes from Melanogrammus aeglefinus, assembly GCA_900291075.1. Taxonomy (NCBI): domain Eukaryota; kingdom Metazoa; phylum Chordata; class Actinopteri; order Gadiformes; family Gadidae; genus Melanogrammus; species Melanogrammus aeglefinus. Next base: position 76,109 of record OLKM01001165.1, on the reverse strand, counting down.
TGACGTCACAGAGGAAGTGACTCACAGACACCAGGAGATCAAAGAAACCCTTCCCCACGCCACATGGAGATCTCATTTGGCCATGCAGCATTTCACATGATTTTAATAACCGGACGCAGAATCACGGTCGAGGTGTGAAGCTGTCAGGATGTTTTCCATCTCTTATCGCGCTCAGCGTCTGCGCAGTGGAAAATGGAATTAAATGAAGAGCTTCCTCTGTAGGGAGGCCGTGCTCGTACCAGGGCCTGTGTGGAGAGACGTGGCTTTGGTACATTTCTACTCAGATCTGTATCGTAAAACAGAAAGGCCAGAACATGGTTGAATGTTCTATTCCCCGGGTTCTATTCCCTGCTTGGCTGATAGGCAGAGCAAGGCAGTAGGAGCAACAGGTGTAAACATTGACATGCGCTCCTTTAACCGCAGAACCCCGCCTCTCACACGTGGTTTCACCACTTGTGACCCCACAAGCTCAAGCGCAAATTTGGACCTGGTCTAACATGTGAACCTGTCTCACCTCTGATCCCTAACCAGTTCCTGCTTTTCGGCCTATCCCGTGGCTCCACCAAGGAATCTGCCAAGCGGCAGATGTTGCCCTGAACATGTGCTTCGTGTTACCCCCTGAGAAGGCGGCCATGACAGTGGGACAGTTACCCTGTCACAGACGGACAGCTCCACGTACTAAATCTCCGTCACATCAAACAGTTCAAGCAGGCGGGTTGAGCCCAAAGAGTCCTCCTGAAGCCCTCGCTATGTCACGGACAACTCAGAGTGAGCAAGAGTTAACGTCCCGTGAAAGAATCCGGGACTTGTTATATCATACGCATGCTTAGGCTATTTTATTCAAAACCGGTAAATCAGATGAAGTGTCTGACTTCAAATCTCTGTACTCAATTCAACCGATTTGCATGCCAGGTTTTTTTAAATGATGAAACCTCTTCCTCCTTCCTTATCTCCGTCAGAAGAGAACTAATCACAACCTTAATGTAATGTTTAACAGTAATGTTCATAATCATGGTATTTTATTTAATGTTAAGGCCATGTCAATAACAATTCTTCTGGGTCAGAACGGAGTGGAGGTCCCAGCGCGGCCCCATGTCACTGCAGGAGCCACTCATTGTCCTCTACCCTTTTCACATTTTGATGAAAAATGAAAAACAAAACAATTCTTTGATTGGTTATACTAAATGAAGATTGTACTTGTAATGATACAAATTTATCAATAACCGCACTAAATGCAACCATAACCATTACCAATTTGCCGAAGATAATTAGCAACACGTTACAATAACGGTATATTAATGAACCATTAATGAACTCACTGTTTACTAATGGTGCAGCAATTAGTTACTAATCGTGTTCATGTTTACTAATGGTGCTCATGGTAACTCAGGTGATGGTGTTCACCTAACCTAAGGTATAAATGTATACATTATTTAATCCTGAACCTACCCTAACCTTTACCTATGCTATTACTATATAATAATGCTTATCACTGTATTAACCAATGGTGACTGATGGTTAATTAATGTACTCTTAATCGTAAGTGGCTAACATCAGGTTAGAATCGGTCTTGGCTGGATTTCTCTAAACATTAAAATTCAATATGCAAGCTTACCCTCTGCTCCGCACCACAATTCATATTCTGTGGAGACGTAAAATATAAATGTATATATGCTTATATGAAATTAGATATACTATGAATAGGAATCCAGGTTCACCCCCGGCCATCATGGTTTGAAAGCCAGCCAGAACCAAGATGGAACTAAGATGGCCACTTTGTCCATCCTAATCCCGCTGCATATGAATGAAAGCTTCTCAGGGCTTTGAGACGTTTGGGCCCACCTGGTTTGAGGTGAAAGATAATATCTCCCAATACACGAGTGCTTTCCTTCATTGGTCACCGTGCCAAGAGTCACAATGCTTCTAGAGAGAAGCTGCACCGTCGAATCGAGGTGAGCTCGCGAGACGCATGCTCTTGACTCGTGTATACCTGAGGGCAGCCAGCATGAGAGGCGTGTTCAGCGCTGCTCTGCGTGCTGCTCATAGCTGAACCAGGGGATGAGCCCCTCTCTATCAGACACCAGGCCCGCATAGCACATCTCTCTATCACGACACAGGCCGCTAGCTCTCTCTATCAGACACCAGCGCCGCACAAGCCCCTCTCTATCAGACACCAGCGCCGCTAGCCTACTCCTCTATCAGACACCAGGCCGTAGCCTCTCTCTATCAGACACCAGGCCGCTAGCCTCTCTCTTATCAGACACCAGGCCGCTAAGCCTCTTACTCTATCAGACACCAGGCCGCTAGACCTCTCTCTATCAGACACCCAGGACCGCTAGCCCCACCCTCTCTCTATTAGACACCGGCCGCTAGCCCCTCTCTATCAGACACCAGCCGCTAGCCTCTCTCAATCAGACACCAGGCGCTAGCCTCTCTCTATTCAGACACCAAGGCGCTAGCCTCTCTCTATCAGACCACCAAGGCGCTAGCCTCTCTCTATCAGAACACCCCGCTACGCTAGCCTCTCTCTGTCAGACCACCAGGCCGCTAGCCTCTCTCGTATCAGACGCCACCAGGCCGCTTAGCCTCTCTCTATCAGACACCAGGCCGCTAGCCTCTCTCTATCAGACACCAGGCCGCTAGCCTCTCTCTATCAGACACCAGGCCGCTAGCCTCTCTCTATCAGACACCAGGCCGCTAGCCTCTCTCTATCAGACACCAGGCCGCTAGCCTCTCTCTATCAGACACCAGGCCGCTAGCCTCTCTCTATCAGACACCAGGCCGCTAGCCTCTCTCTATCAGACACCAGGCCGCTAGCCTCTCTCTATCAGACACCAGGCCGCTAGCCTCTCTCTATCAGACACCAGGCCGCTAGCCTCTCTCTATCGACACAGGCCGCTAGCCTCTCCCTAGACAGGCCCCTGGCGCTAGCCTCTCTCTCTATCAGGACACCCAGGGCCGCTAGGCTCTCTCTTATCAGACACCAGGCCGCTAGCCTCTCTCTATCAGACACCAGGCCGCTAGCCTCTCTCTATCAGACACCAGGCCGCTAGCCTCTCTCTATCAGACACCAGGCCGCTAGCCTCTCTCTATCAGACACCAGGCCGCTAGCCTCTCCCTAGACAGGCCCCTGGCCTCTTTCAGTCACAGTAGAGGTTTCAGTTGAACTGTTGCAACTGACCCTGTCTCTGCGGTCGCTTTTGAACATCCACGTCATTTTGTGTCTTTGGTTTGACTTGCTCTTCTTCTCATTGCGTCTGACCGGTTTTCAGCTAAAGAAAATAAGTCTCCCGTTTGCTCATATTTTTCTGCTGGGAATTTCCAAGAATGTTTTGATTCTAGAAGAATCTTCCACAGAGGAGCATACTTGTTAACTCCCAGTTTTCTTGGGATTTGCCTTATTTTCCCCTTATCTGCAGTCCTCCTCTTTATTATTCTCCCCTATATTGCGTTTCTTATACGTTTTAAAAGTTGCCAATAACATTGGTTGGAGGCATAATCGTTTGATGTATTTGCAATATTCCCCTCCGGTAATCAAACGGCACATTACACTCAAGAGAAGGAAGAGGAAGAGGAAGAAGAAGTAGGAGAAGAAGAATGAATGTTGGATACTTAATTACCGGCCAGGTTAAAAGTTTCTACATGTATCTCCCCAAAGGGGGAGGCCAACTAGTAATTAATGAAGTGCAACGTCGGTCAAAGTCATGCTTTTGTAAATACGACACAGGGATATGAGTGTATCCCGTGGAGGAGCAACGTGGTCCAGCATGACGAGGAAGCCCGCCAAGGACTGCACTTATAGAAAACACTTCGGGGGCAGATCAGATGACCAGAGCTGAGCGGAGAATGGAATTGGTTAGGCCGGAAAATTGCCCCTTTATTTTTAAATCACAATGTTGACAGGTATGTGAAGAACAGAGGACAAATTATGGAAAATGTAGAGCGCTGACGTCGTAAGTGGTCCTAAATCCCAGGACTCCGGGTCGGGGGGAAAGCGTTTCCATATAGATGTTTGACTCTGGGACTGTTAGTCAAACACATCCCTCGTCCTTCCTAAAGCAGAACTTATCTTCTCTCTCTGGCTTTCTCTGTGGAACCGTAAATCGGTCCATTCATCAAAGATTTCACCGTTGAGAAACACACAATCCCCAGGAAATTAAGTAAAGATCTGTGGCGAATCACGATCATAGACAAAGATAGGCAAGGAACAGAAGAAGAAATGCGGGAGTTTATTTTTATTTGCAGCATTGACAGCAGATGACCTGCTCATCAGTGCCGGTGACTAGTGAGGCAACACTTTACATGCTCCAAGTTCCCGGATTGTTCGATTTGGTCCATGGCAATGTTTTATAAATGTTATTGACAATGACAATTGTTTGGGGGGGATTTATGAGTCGATAAAGAGAAAGCATCGAGCAGATAAATCTGCCTCCAGTGAATGTCCAGTCTGTCTTGCTGATGTTTCCGTGTGCGTAGATCCTGTTTATGTCTTTGGAACCGCTAGAGAACAATGGGTTCTGTTGAGTTCTTCAACACAAGCACACCTGGGAGCCGGGGGTCAGCGTGGGGGTGAGGACGTGCGTTCTGATCCTAGTTAAAACAGGAACGCACGTTCAGCTGATGGCTGGGGAGTCAGTGGGTTGATGGGAGAGGGCGTTAATTAGCTCGTTAGCGATTACCTTTCACAGTAGGATCGATTTCACTTCTGATGATAGTCCTCGGTTTTCCTTGAAGCAGAAAATAAAGAGTTACTGGTCATGCACCACACACACACACACACACACACACACACACACACACACACACACACACACACACACACACACACACACACACACACACACACACACACACACACACACACACACACACATACACACACACACACACACAAACATACACACACACGCACACACATATATACACACGCACACGCACACACATATATACACACATACACAGTCACTCACACACACACACACACACACACACACACACACACACACGCGCACACACACACACACACACGTATATATACACACATACACAGTCACTCTCACACAGACAC
>OLKM01001165.1:63796-69195 GCA_900291075.1 Melanogrammus aeglefinus | reverse complement strand
CCCCCTCCAGTGGGCCCCCACCCCGCTCAGTGCCCCCCCCCCTCCAGTGGGCCCCGGTCCCCCCCCCCTCCAGTGCCCCCCCCCCCCCCCCCTTCAGTGGCCCTCCGTCCCCCCCCCCTCAGTGGACCCCCCCCCTCCAGTGGCCCCCCCCCACCCACTCAGTGGGCCCCAACCCCTCAGGGCAGACCTCCACTCAACCTCCTCTGGAGAGTTTAGTAAAACAAAACAGCCCCCATCTCAGCCCCATCCCCAGTGTGTGCGCCTGTCTGTCTGTCTGTCTGTCTGTCTGTCTGTCTGTCTGTCTGTCTGTCTGTCTGTCTGTCTGCCTGCGTGCCTGCCTGCCTGCCTTGCGTGTCTGTCTGTCTGTCTGTGTGTGTGTGTGTGTGCTGTGTGCGTGTGTGTGTGTGTGTGTGTGTGTGTGTGTGTGTGTGTGTGAGAGAAGTCTCCGATGTTGGCCTCCCTGTCTGACTCTGACTCTGACTCCGTTTCTCAGACTCTAATAGTGTTGTAAACAACTTCTCTGCTGGTGTGGCTTTGGTTAGAGGGTTCAGTTTTTGGGGGTGTTAGGGTGAAGCTTGCCTCTTTGGATTAGCTTTCAGAGTATCAGGGTTTGGTGTTGGGGTGAAGGTTTCCTCTCTGGGTTTTAGGGTTTGGTTTGAGGATTAGGTTTCAAGGGTTGGTTTGAGGGCAAGTAGTTTCCTCTTTGGATGAGGGTTTTGTTTTGATGCTACGGGTTAGGATGCCCTGTTTGGGTTCGGTTTTATGATTTAGTTTTTGGTTCTAGGGTGAGGGTTTCCTATTAGGGTTTGGTTTTAGGGTTCAGTTGTTTATTCCAGGGTACGGTTTCGGGGTTTGGGATTTCACCAATTCATGTAAGGGTTTGTTTTAGCATTTGCTTTTAGGATGAGGCCTCAAGCATTTGTGTATCAGACAGACAGAAAGACAGACAGACAGACAGACAGACAGACAGACAGACAGACAGACAGACAGACAGACAGACAGACAGACAGACAGACAGACAGACAGACAGACAGACAGACAGACAGACAGACAGACAGACAGACAGACAGACAGACAGACAGACAGACAGACAGACAGACAGACAGACAGACAGACAGACAGACAGACAGACAGACAGACAGACAGTCAGACAGACAGACAGAGTGACAGACAGGAACCAACATCTGTGTTTGTTGTTGCTTTGGGGGAGCGCCGAGTTGTTGCGCGACAGCAGCTTGACAGGATGGGACTTGACCCGTCGCACCAGCGGGACCGCGAGCCGAGCCCGCTTGGCCGGGGGGGCGCGGGGGATGGGGGGGGAGACGCGCCCGCGGAACTCAAACAACCTGCAGGGAGGAGAGAGCAGAGACACTGTAAACAGAGGAGAGAGCAGAGATACTGTAAACAGAGGAGAGAGCAGAGACACTGTAAACAGAGGAGAGAGCAGAGATACTATAAACAGAGGAGAGAGCAGAGACACTGTAAACAGAGGAGAGAGCAGAGACACTGTAAACAGAGGAGAGAGCAGAGATACTGTAAACAGAGGAGAGAGCAGAGACACTGTAAACAGAGGAGAGCAGCAGAAGATACTGTATAACAGAGGGAGAGAGCAGAGACACTGTAAACAGAGGGAGAAGCAGAGACACTGTAAACAGAGGAGAGAGCAGAGATACTGTAAACAGAGGAGAGAGCAGAGACTACTGTAAACAGAGGGAGAGAGCAGAGATACTGTAAACAGAGGAGAGAGCAGAGACACTGTAAACAGAGGAGAGAGCAGAGATACTGTAAACAGAGGACGAGAGCAGAGATACTGTAAACAGAGGAGAGAGGCAGAGACACTGTAAACAGAGGAGGTAGAGAGCCCGCGGAACTCAAACAACCTGCAGGGAGGAGAGAGCAGAGACACTGTAAACAGAGGAGAGAGCAGAGATACTGTAAACAGAGGAGAGAGCAGAGACACTGTAAACAGAGGAGAGAGCAGAGATACTGTAAACAGAGGAGAGAGCAGAGACACTGTAAACAGAGGAGAGAGCAGAGACACTGTAAACAGAGGAGAGAGCAGAGATACTGTAAACAGAGGAGAGAGCAGAGATACTGTAAACAGAGGAGAGAGCAGAGATACTGTAAACAGAGGAGAGAGCAGAGATACTGTAAACAGAGGAGAGAGCAGAGACACTGTAAACAGAGGAGAGAGCAGTCACCTGTTCACCATGGAAACCACACACAGTGGGGGGCGCATGAGTCTGATTTGTGAATTAGGAATCGAACTCAGTAGCGTCTTTCTAGGAGCTGAGGAGTCATCCTTCCCCCCGACCACTGGACCACCCGTCCCCCCGTCCCCCGCGCGTCCCCCGTCCCCCCGTCCCCCCGTGGCTGTGCGTGTCCTCGTCTCGCGGCAGAAGCAGAGCGGAGTCGGTTTGATCACGCAGACACATCCCGTCTTCAGTGACCACACAGAGAACCAGACAAACCCCAAAACAAAATAATTACCCCGGACGTCAACGCCTGGCCGCTGTCAGCGCAGCGGAGGGAAACCAGAAGCTCATCTCCTACTCTCTCAGCATTCCACTCCCAGCACCACACTGGCGGCGCTGGTGTCCCAGAGAGGCTGTGGGAGGACATGAGGCCGGGCCGACCGCTGACAGACTGAGCAGTAATGAGTTGGACGGAGTCCTCCTGGACACAGAGACGGCTCTGATATGTTTCAACGCTACTTTAGAAATCAACCACAAGTCACAAATAAGCACCAGCCTGGCATGACCGAGAAACTACACTTGACACATACGCACGCACGCACGACAACTCGCATACACATACGCACGCACGCACGCACAGAACACGCATGGCATGCACACACACACACACACACACACGCATACGCACTCACACGTGCACGCACGCACGCACACACATCCTACTGTCCCCAGTCCTGCCGCTGTACACAGCAGGGGTCCCCAGCCGGGGCCGACCCTGGGACGTGGGGGGGCTTACGTGAGGCTTCAGGGCGAACATGTTATGATTTCGACCAACGCACCAACACATCTTCCATGAAGACTGGCCTCAGCAGCTCATTTGAACCCCCTGATAACCCGAAACAATATCAATAATGACACGATGTGTGGCAGTACGGGAGATTGCCGTGCGGACAGTTGGTGGTTTTGTTCACAGCGCAACACAAATCCAGGACCCGGCGAGGACTTCAGGACCACTTCCAAAACCACCAACTGTCAGAGCAGGGCTCACCACGGGTTGAAGAAACATCTGTTACCCCTCCACCCCGCCACGCTGCAGCCCAAGGAGTCCACCGATAAATCCTCTGGCGCTATAAAGCCGCCGGCCTGGTGGGTGCAGCACACATTGTTGGTCTGGACTCAAGAGGCAGAGCGGACGTGAGGAGGCAGCGGTGCGTGTGCTCTGCCAGGGCTTAACGCTGAGGGCTTAACGCTGAGGGCTTAACGCTGGCCTCCTGCCTTCCCGTGGTAACATCTCTGGGCTGCTCTGAGGGTCAGATGGAACGGCCGCCGGGAGGAGAGACAGACAGACAGACAGACAGGATGGTACGGCCGCCGGGAGGAGAGACAGACAGACAGACAGACAGACAGGATGGTACATAGAGAGACAAACAGACAGACAGACAGACAGACAGACAGACATACAGACAGACAGACAGACAGACAGACAGACAGACAGACAGACAGACAGGATGGTACGGCCGCCGGGAGGAGAGACAGACAGACAGGATGGTACAGCCGCCGGGAGGAGAGACAGACAGACAGACAGACAGGATGGTACGGCCGCCGGGAGGAGAGACAGACAGACAGACAGACCAGGATGGTACGGCCGCGCGAGAGGAGAGACAGACAGACAGGATGGTACGGGCCGCCGGGAGGAGAGACAGACAGACAGGATGGTACAGCCGCCGGGAGGAGAGACAGGCAGACAGACAGACAGGATGGTACGGCCGCCGGGAGGAGAGACAGACAGACAGACAGACAGGATGGTACAGCCGCCGGGAGGAGAGACAGACAGACAGACAGACAGACAGGATGGTACGGCCGCCGGGACGAGAGACAGACAGACAGACAGACAGGATGGTACGGCCGCCGGGAGGAGAGACAGACAGACAGACGGACAGGATGGTACGGCCGCCGGGAGGAGAGACAGACAGACAGACAGACAGGATGGTACAGCCGCCGGGACGAGAGACAGACAGGATGGTACAGCCGCCGGGAGGAGAGACAGACAGACAGGATGGTACATGTAGAGGGAGAGAGACAGGCAGACAGGATGGTGCATAGAGAGGGAGAGAGACAGACAGACAGGATGGTACATGTAGAGGGAGAGAGACAGACGGACAGGATGGTGCATAGAGAGGGAGACAGACAGGCAGACAGGATGGTACATAGAGAGGGAGACAGACAGGCAGACAGGATGGTACATGTAGAGGGAGAGAGACAGGCAGACAGGATGGTGCATATAGAGGGAGAGAGACAGGCAGACAGGATGGTGCATATAGAGGGAGAGAGACAGGCAGACAGGATGGTACATGTAGAGGGAGAGAGACAGGCAGACAGGATGGTACAGCCGCCGGGATGAGAGACAGGCAGACAGGATGGTGCATATAGAGGGAGAGAGACAGACAGACAGGATGGTACATGTAGAGGGAGAGAGACAGGCAGTCAGGATGGTACATGTAGAGGGAGACAGACAGTACAGCCGCCGGGAGGAGAGACAGACAGACAGGATGGTACAGCCGCCGGGAGGAGAGACAGACAGGATGGTGCATAGAGAGGGAGAGAGACAGGCAGACAGGATGATACATATAGAGGGAGAGAGACAGACAGGATGATACATATAGAGGGAGAGAGACAGGCAGAATGATACATATAGAGGGAGACAGCCAGACAGACAGGATGGTACAGCCGCCGGGATGAGAGACAGACGGACAGGATGGTGCATATATAGAGGGAGAGAGACAGACAGACAGGATGAGTACATATAGAGGGAGAGAGACAGCAGACAGGATGGTACATATATATAGAGAGAGAGAGACAGACAGGAATGATACATATAGGAGGGAGAGGAGCAGGCAGACAGGATGGTACATTATAGAGGAGAGAGAGACAGACAGACAGGATGGATACATATATAGAGGGAGAGAGACAGACAGGATGATACATATAGAGGGAGAGAGACAGGCAGGACAGGATGGTACATATATATAGAGGGAGAGAGAGAGGCAGGCAGGATGATACATATAGAGGGAGAGAGACAGGCAGACAGGATGGTACATATATAGAGGGAGAGAGACAGACAGGATGATACATATAGAGGGAGAGAGACAGGCAGACAGGATGGTACATATATAGAGGGAGAGAGACAGGCAGACAGGATGGTAC
>OLKM01001165.1:51296-56296 GCA_900291075.1 Melanogrammus aeglefinus | reverse complement strand
GGGAGGGAGGGGCTTGTTGGCTCTGTTTGTTTGGAATCTCGCAACGGAAGTCAGGGCAACCAGAATCACTGATACAACCTTTAATGTATCAATTTATCTCTCTTTCTCTGTCTCTCTCTCTGTCTCTCTCTGTCTCTCTCTGTCTCTCTCTGTGTGTCTCTTTGTCTCTCTCTCTGTCTCTCTCTCTGTCTCTCTTTCTGTCTCTCTCTATCTCTCTCTCTGTGTCTCTCTGTCTCTCTCTGTCTCTCTTTCTGTCTCTCTCTATCTCTCTCTCTTTGTCTTTCTGTCTCTCTCTCTCTCTGTCTCTCTTTCTGGTTCTCTCTGTCTCTCTCTCTCTCTCTCTCTCTCTCTCTCTCTCTCTCTCTCTCTCTCTCTCTCTCTCTCTCTCTCTCTCTCTCTCTCTCTCTCTCTCTCTCTCTCTCTCTCTCTCTCTCTCTCTCTCTCTCTCTCTCTCTCTCTCTCTCTCTCTCTCTCTCTCTCTCTCTCTCTCTCTCTCTCTCTCTCTCTCTCTCTCTCTCTCTCTCTCTCTCTGTCTCTCTCTGTCTCTCTCTCTCTCTCTCTCTGTCTCTCTCTCTGTCTCTCTCTCTGTCTCTCTCTCTGTCTCTCTCTCTGTCTCTCTCTCTCTCTCTGTCTCTCTCTCTGTCTCTCTCTGTCTCTCTCTCTCTCTCTGTCTCTCTCTCTGTCTCTCTCTGTTTCTCTCTCTGTCTCTCTGTGTGTCTCTCTCTGTGTGTCTCTCTGTCCACCCACCCATCCATCCATCTATACAGTTGTCCATCCACCCACCTACATGTGTAATTAGCACAGCAGCTATTTTCCCCGGGGGGTTCATAACCCGCCGCCCTCGCTGACCTTTACCCAGCCCATAGCACTGCTGCTCCTCGACCTTTCTGAGCTTGAGTAATCAACGCTCCCTGAGAACCAGGGGGTTTATGGAATGGATCAGATCCCTCCAATAGCCTTCCAACGCCTACGTACAGAGGAGCGGGGGGAGGGGGGGGTGAGGACTCACATAATGGGCTACAGGAAATACAGCAAAGCAGGCAACGGAGAGACATCCAGTCCGCCCCCCCTGGTGGGGAGTACCCCGTGGTAAATCCCTGACTCAACATGGCCCCAGTCTGGCCATCTGTGGGTTGCCTCGATAGCGTTTTGAGTGCAATTCATCTCCGCTAGCATGATTTAGCTGAGCTACAGCACTTTAGACAGACAGTGGCCGTCAGGCTGAGGACGGCCGGAGACATCGATATCTGCTCTCCAGCTCTCGTTGAGCGATGCTGTGCTGCTCCCCAGAGTAAAGTCCTACTGGCCCCGCTTGGACTCTGTGGCTTTACCAGTGAACCCTGCAGAGCTGTGGAGCGTATATGTTTCCCATAGTGCCACTGGTTTAACTGGTGGTGAATGGATGAACGTACCGAAGCCTGCTGCCGTCCTATTGGTAGAACAGGGCTGGTGACCGTCAGGACGATAACGACTGCTCGCTGCTTTTTAAACACGTTTTTTATTTGTACATTTTTGAGACACACAAATACAGCACACATACACACACACACACACACTTGCACTCATGCACGCATGCACACACAAAGTGGACACACAAACAAATACACACACACACACACACACACACACACACACACACACACACACACACACACACACACACACACACACACACACACACACACACACACACACACAGACAAACACAAACATACAGACATAGTACCAGCCCCATACGTACACAAGTCCCATACAAACAAACATACACAGAAAAAATGTCAAAATGTCCCAAAGTGCAATGCACATGTAGTGCCACAAGGGGGATGAGCGCAGCAATAGTCTGTCAGTGAAACGCTTTTCCTGCTGCTCTCCCCCTGACGTACCCTCTAATAAAGAGAATAGAGGGAAGGATTAACAAGGTCAATTAGACAGACAACCACAGCTATGACGTACACTGTAATGAAGTTAAGCAGCGCAGAAGGTGTGTGTGTGTGTGTGTGTGTGTGTGTGTGTGTGTGTGTGTGTGTGTGTGTGTGTGTGTGTGTGTGTGTGTGTGTGTGTGTGTGTGTGTGTGTGTGTGTGTGTGTGTGTGTGTGTGTGTGTGTAAGCCAATGTGCTTGGTTCTGATAACAAGAGGAGGAAATGACAATAAGGAAGCCAAGAAACACCAGCGAGAATGAGAGAAAGAGAGGGAGAGGGCATTTATAATCAGAGGGTAATGTGTTAGTGTATGTGTGTGTGTGTGTGCGTGTTTGTGTTTGTGAGTCTGTGTGTGTGCGGGTGTTCAAGTGTGTGTCTTTGCTTGCTTGTGTGTCAATTATAACTAACTGCCAGATGCTCCTTTACAGTCACCTTCTCTGTAAACACACACACACACACACACACACACACACACACACACACACACACACACACACACACACACACACACACACACACACACACACACACACACACACACACACAAACAGACCATACACACGCACACAGACACATCCGTACACACAGACAAACACACAGAAACACACACACGCACGCACACACACACATACACCCACACACACACCATATCCGTACACACAGGCAAACACACACACACACACACACACACACACACACATACACATGCACGCACACGCACGCACACACACACACACACACACACACACACACACACACACACACACACACACACACACACACACACACACACACACACACACACACAATCCACACACATACAGCAAACAACAATCCTCACACACCATACAGCAACAAATAAAACTAATTGACAAACATAAGCAATTATATTAAAGATATACAACTTTGATAAAAATAATGCATAACTAATGAAACAACGTCCCCAGGTAATTCCTCCTCCTCTCCTCTAGTTCATCACCTCCTCTTCTCTCCTTCACCTCCAACCCCATCCCTCCTCTCCTCCTCTAACGCCATCCCTCCTCTCCTCCTCTAACCCCATCCCTCCTCTCCTCCTCTAACCCCATCCCTCCTCCTCCTCCATCACACAGACCAGAGCTGTCTGATGGAGGAGGGTTCAATCCCCTGCGGCTCAGTGGTCGACCCGGTTTTCTAGGCGCTTTGTTTTTGTATTGTCTGTGATTCTGAGGTACACGATGAAAGGGTGTGAGTCCCCTGGTCACCTGTGTTTTGTACGGTCTATGAGCGCTACACCCACAGAGAGGGTAGTGTTCACTGCTTGGACTGTTTGACTGTGGAGCTAGTGGAGTACACTCCTAACCCTAACCTTAATGCTCCATCCGCTGGGGACATTTTGAAACCGTCCCGTCTGATTCTGTTTGAGTTGGGCTCTTGCTTAAGGTTTAGGGTGCCGGTACGTGGGGGGTACTTAGGGCACTTTGTAATCTGCCGAACCGCCTCTGGGGCAGGAATCCACGGGCAGACACACTCACCCTGCAGACAGAGCCCCCCGTTCCCCACGGCACCACGCTGTAGATCCACGGGCAGACACACTCACCCTGCAGTCAGAGCCCCCCGTTCCCCACGGCACCACGCTGTAGATCCACGGGCAGACACACTCACCCCGCAGTCAGAGCCCCCCGTTCCCCACGGCACCACGCTGTAGATCCGAGCGGGAATAGCTGTTGAATGTCCAATATCTTTTTAACTTCAGTTGCACAGACGACATCCACTGGTACCGAGGTGTGTGACTCTTTTGAAACACGGCCCAATGACAAACGACAAAGGCTTTTTCCGGACAGTTTAATTGTACACCTCCACATCCCAGGTCCGCTCCTGGAGACCGACCCAGTGGGCTCTGTGGTGGGGGGGGAGGAGGAGGAGGAATGAGAGACAGAACAGAGGAGAAAGGGAGTAGAGGAGAAAGTTGAAGAGAGCGCTAGAACGAGAGAAACAGCAGGAGGGAGAATGAGACGGGGGAGAGGAGAGAGGAGGCTGTGGAGATCGAAAAGATGGAGACCTCTGAGGAAGAGAGCGATAGGAGAGCAACGCAGGAGGACGAGACAAGAGCCCAGTAGAGAGGAGGAGGAGGAGGAGGGAGAAGCCGAGAGGAAGGCGTCCAACAAGAGGAGAGGGGGAAATAACCCCGGCTAAAAGGCCCGTAACAAGCCCCCTTCTCAGGAAGGGCCATTACAAGCAGCCATAGGTGCTCCCTTAGGCCGGAGACACGGATCATGGAGCACTCCTCCTCCCAGCTTTAAATACATCCAGGTCTCCAGCATCATTACCTCCCGTAAAGGAAAGGTGTGTGGGAGGGGCTTCAAAGAAACCTCGGACCAATCGGTGACAGAGGCTGAGGACCATGGGTGGAGCTATACGTCTGCAATCACATCAACAACCTACCCGCACCCATGAAATAAAACGCGTGGGGATATATGATTGTAACATACATCATTCAACACCCGCCTCCTGAGACCTCGATAAGCAGAAGAGGGGTTATGCAGTCAGCACTCTCAATGCTCTCAATACGCTTTTGCCAACGTTGTTGTAACAGAAGATGTAACTGCTGAGTAAACAAACAAAGGCCTCCTGGACAAACTTATTTTTTAGCACTTCTTGCACCTCCAAGATTTTGTAACTTTCCGAGATCTCTGCAGATGACGTCAAAGCGATCCTTTTGTGAGATTGATTTCATTTTGATCTGATTTCCCCGTCTCCACGGAGACGCCACTGGTCTTAACCACTGGGAAAACAAAACTGTAACGACTAGATAATGATTCTGTTATGACTTTGTTATGATTCTGTGATTAGTCTGTTACGACTCCGTAACTAGTCCGTTATGACTCTGTTCTGACTCTGTGTCTAGTCCGTTATGACTCTGTTCTGACTCTGTTCTGACTCTGTTCTGACTCTGTGTCTAGTCCGTTATGACTCTGTTCTGACTCTGTTCTGACTCTGTTCTGACTCTGTATCTAGTCTGTTCTGACTCTGTTCTGACTCTGTATCTAGTCTGTTCTGACTCTGTATCTAGTCTGTTCTGACTCTGTTCTGACTCTGTATCT
>OLKM01001165.1:18636-37172 GCA_900291075.1 Melanogrammus aeglefinus | reverse complement strand
AGTTTAGTAGAGTTAGGGTTTAGTTTTAGTAGAGTAGGTGAGTTTAGTGGAGTTAGGGTTAGAGTTTGAGTAGAGTAGGTTCAGAGTTTAGCTAGGTTAGGTTAGTTTAGTGGGTAGTTAGTTTAGTGGAGTAGTTGTTAGTGGAGTAGGTTGAGTGTTAGTAGAGTAGGTAGTTTAGTGAGTTAGGTTAGATTTTAGATAGAGTAGGTGATCGTTAGTAGAGTGTTGGAGTTAGTGAGTAGAGTTAGAGTTTTGGTAGAGTAGTTTAGAGTTTAGTAGGTAGGTTAGCGAGTTTTGTTAGAGTAGGTTAGTTTAGCAGAGTGAGGTAGTTAGAGTTTGAGTAGAGTAGGTTTAGTTTAGTTAGAGTAGGTTGTTTAGTTAGAGTAGGTAAGTTTAGTGAGAGTAGGTTAGTTTAGCTAGAAGTAGGTTAGATTTTAGTAGAGTTTAGGTTAGGTTTGTTAGAGTAGGTTAGAGTTTAGTAGGATAGGTTGAGAGTTTAAGATAGAGTAGGTTAGTTTAGTAGAAGTTATTAGTTTAGTTAGTAGAGTAGGTTAGTTTAGAGTAGGTTAGTTTAGTAGTTAGGTTAGTTTAGGTTATTTTAGTACTAGAGTAGGTTAGAGTTTAGTGAGAGTAGTAGGTTAGTTTAGTGAGGAGGTAGTGTATACGTGAGTAGGTTTGTAGTTTAGGTTATAGTGAGCAGTTAGTTTTAGTAGAGTAGGTTAGTTTAGTAGAGTAGGGTTAGGTTTTAGTGGAGTAGGTTAGTTTAGTTAGGAGTAGGTGTTTAGTTTTAGTAGAGTAGGTTAGTGTTAAGTAGAGTAGGATTGTTTAGTAGAGTAGGTTAGAGTTTTAGTAGAAGTAGTTAGAGTTCAGTAGAGAGTAGGTTAGAGTTTAGTAGTAGAGTAAGTTTAGAGTTTAGTAGAGTAGGGTTAGGTTTTAGTAGAGTAGGTTAGAGTTTAGTAGAGTAGGTTAGTTTAGTTAGAGAGTAGGTTAGTTTAGTAGAGTAGGTTAGTTTTAGTGGAGATAGGTTAGTTTTAGTAGAGTAGGTTAGGTTTAGTAGAGTAGGTTAGAGTTTAGTAGAGTATGGTTAGTTTAGTAGAGTAGGTTAGAGGTTTAGTAGAGTAGGTTAGAGTTTAGTAGAGTAGGTTAGAGTTTAGTTAGAGTAGGTTAGAGTTAGTAGAGGTAGGTTAGAGTTTAGTAGAGTAGGTTAGAGTTTAGTAGAGTAGGTTAGTTTAGTAGAGTAGGTTAGTTTAGTAGAGTAGGTTACAGTTTAGTAGAGTAGGTTAGAGTTTAGTAGAGTAGGTTAGGTTTAGTAGAGTAGGTTAGAGTTTAGTAGAGTAGGTTAGAGTTTAGTAGAGTAGGTTAGAGTTTAGTAGAGTAGGTTAGTTTAGTAGAGTAGGTTTAGGTTACGTTATAGTAGAGTAGGTTAGTTTAGTAAGTATAGGTTAGTTTAGTAGAGTAGTTAGTTAGTTTAGTAGAGTAGGTTAGTTTTAGTTAGAGTAGGTTGTAGTTTAGTAGGGTAGGTTAGAGTTTAGTAGAGGTAGGTTAGAGTTTAGTAGAGTAGGTTAGAGTTTAGTAGAGTAGGTTTAGAGTTTAGTAGAGTAGGTTAGTTTAGTAGAGTAGGTTGTTTAGTAGAGTAGGGTTAGTTTTAGTAGAGTAGGTTAGAGTTTAGTAGAGGTAGGTTAGAGTTTAGTAGAGTAGGTTAGAGTTTTAGTAGAGTAGGTTTAGAGTTTAGTAGAGTAGGTTAGAGTTTAGTATGAGTAGGTTAGAGTTTAGTAGGAGTAGGTTAGAGTTTAGTAGAGTAGGTTAGTGTTTAGTAGAGTAGGGTTAGTTTAGTAGTAGAGTAGGTTAGTGTTTAGTAGAGTAGGTTAGTTTAGTAGAGTAGGTTAGAGTTTGGTAGAGTAGGTAGTTAGAGTTTAGTAGAGTAGTTGGAGTTTTAGTAGAGTAGGTTAGGTTTAGTAGAGTTAGGTTAGGGTTTAGTAGAGTAGGTTAGAGTTTAGTTAGAGTAGTTTGGGTTTGTAGTGAGTAGGTTAGGAGAGTTTAGGTTAGTTGAGTTAGTAGAGTAGGTTAGAGTTTAGTAGAGTAGGTTAGTTTAGTAGAGTAGGTTAGAGTTTAGTAGAGTAGGTTAGAGTTTAGTAGAGTAGGTTAGAGTTTAGTAGAGTAGGTTAGTTTAGTAGAGTAGGTTAGAGTTTAGTAGAGTAGGTTAGTTTAGTAGAGTAGGTTAGTTTAGTAGAGTAGGTTAGTTTAGTAGAGTAGGTTAGTTTAGTAGAGTAGGTTAGTTTAGTAGAGTAGGTTAGTTTAGTAGAGTAGGTTAGTTTAGTAGAGTAGGTTAGTTTAGTGGAGTGGAGTACTCTGGCGTAACGCAGAGTTGATCAGTGTCGAGTAGGGTAGAGAATAGTAGAATATAGTACTGTCCGGTATTGTAGTGTGTCTAGTAGAGTAGGGTCTAGTACAGCGAGAGAGAGTTGAGTACTGTCCAGAAGAGAACGTCACAGTAGAGTAGAGTAGACACACAGATCGACTCAGTTCTCCAGACAGTGGGTCCCTTTCGACTGCTGATTTGTTTCCAGACTCATCTTAAGCTTCCTTATAATAAACGTGTACCTTATACGTGCATAATTCTGTGTCTCATTGGTCTCTTTGTTTCTGCTGCAGCCCAACGGGGCGACTGCCGTGGCGCACACGCACCTCTCCAGAAATGATCCTGAAAGTGAGGATGCAGAACCTGCATCAGAGGACTCTTATTGTTTAATTCAATCAGAGGACAGAGACACAGACATCTCCTGTGTTGATTAGTTTACACACGTACATGTTGGCGTACACTCACACACACAGACATGCACACGCAGGCATTCAGCGATAGACACACACACACACACACACACACACACACACACACACACACACACACACACACACACACACACACACACACACACACACACACACACACACACACACACACACACTCAAGCGACTCAAATACCTTTCATCGAACAGTCTTGCTCATGCCTTTGGTGCAATAATATTTCGCATTAAATAAAGAATATAAGTGTATTTTATAAAGGACAGGGGCGGAGAGAGAAGGTAGAATAGGCAGCAGTGAGGGAGGAGACAAGGAAAGAGAAGAAGGAGGATAAGCAAGAGGAGGGGAGGGCAGACGGTGAGAGGAGAGCAGGAGAGACAGAAGGAGAGGACAGAAGGAGAGGAGGAGAGATGGGAAGAGGAGATGAGAGCGGAGAAGAGAGGAAGATGATAACAGAGGAGAGGAGGAGGTGAGGTGAGGGAGGAGTGAGGGATACGGTCGCAGGAGGAAGTTATGAGATCAAAAGGGCATCCTTAGAGACGGCTCTCCTCTGCTGCCATGGAGACAGCGGCGGTCCAACAGACACAATGTGTCTGCCGGCACCATGGCAACCGGCACATAATAAACATCAGAATCCAGAACGCAGAATGCGTTCTGGATTCCCAGCATGCATTCTGACATCTGGATTCTGATGTCAGAATGCATGCTAGGAAATCGACTGTCCAGTCCCAAGTGATTCCTCTTTTGGTAAAACTATGCTCAAATGTTATCCTCCTATACTCTACTCTACTTCAACAATATTAAATTATACTCTACTCTTACTCTTAACTCTACTATTCCCCCTAGTATACTTTATATGACACAATACTATCCTACTCGACTGTACTCTACAAAAAGAAAATATAGTATATAATGGAAGCAATTATTATTATTTTTTAAACCATTCAATAAAATATTACCATAAGTAGCACAAGCACCACTTTCATTCAGGCTTTATTGCAATCGTCTGTGTAAGATATAAGTGTGCGTGTGTCTTTGTGTGTGTGTGCGTGTGTGTGTTTGTGTGTGCACGGCGGGGGTATCATGTCAATAAAGGAGTGTGCAGGTGCAGTTAGCCTCATGTGTCCATAAACACAACCCTCAACAGAAACTGCAGTAAGAACATTCAATGAAACCCCCGTATTTGGTACGGTATTGATCTATGTGGGCACGTCATATATCTGGGTGTATGTGTGTGTGTGTGTTTGTGTGTGTGTGTGTGTGTGTTTGTTTGTGTGTGTGTGTGTGTGTTTGTGTGTGAGAGAATGTGTGTTTGCATGCGTGTGTGTGTGTGTTATGTGTTTATGTGCATTCATGTGTAAGACAGGTGACATATGGTTATTTATGTACCTTATATAATGTTAAATTGGACATGTGATTTGTCAACATACACACACACACACACACACACACACACACACACACACACACACACACACACACACACACACACACACACACACACACACACACACACACACACACACACACACACACACACACACACACTCTCTCCAAGCAGGTAGAGACTCATGAATATGTCGTCTACATAATGAATTTTAAATGTGTCGTATTTGTCTGCAGCTGTTTCTTCCCTCTGTCCATGGCAAACATCTCCTCCAGGTCCTCCTCAGGAGTACAGCGAAGAGGAGTCCCACAGGGAAGATACAAATCTACTGCCTAAATACCCACTCCCCTCTGCCCAATAGGTTATCATTACAGTCGGGGTATTTGTGTTCATAAGGTCTTATACATCCCGGATTAACACAAATAATGATTATACAAATATACCACACTAAATACACAAACAGATGCAATATGTATTTACCTTGTTTTGACATTCTCAAATGCCAGTAAACTGCCACACAATTGCACACTGGGCATTTAGCAGACGCTTTTATCCAAAGCGACTTACTGTGTTAATAATGTGTTAGTACACACATTGACACGCCGACGGCAGAGTCAACCATGCAAGGCGACAGCCAGCTGGTCAGGAGCAGGTAGGGTTAGTGTGTCTTGCTCAGGGACACATCAACACTCAGCTAGGAGGAGCTGGGGATCGAACAAGCAACCTTTAGGTTAAAGAGAACTGCTCTACCTCCTGAGCTAAGCCGCCACATACACGCACACACATGCACTCACACGTGCATGCACACACGCACACACACACGCACGCACGCACGCACGCACGCACACACGCACGCACACACACACGCACGACACACACGCACACACACACACACACACACACACACACACACACACACACACACACACACACACACACACACACACACACACACACACACACAGTGATGGGGTTACAGAAACAATAGCACGCATGTCAGAATGATTGACCATCCCATAATACTCTCAGATATGAGCCTCTACACCACACCTTCCTGTTTAAACTCCCAGGTCTCTGGAGACGTTCACTTAGGCGTCGTCCAATGAACATCAGTCTTAAGTAGAATTACACAGCAATCAGTACCTTCTTCATGTCATATATTTGAAACACAGTCACTTGTCCCCAGTAGTTTATCTCTAACTCCTGCCTGTACAGGCTGTACTGAAACAGAGGGATTCTAATGATAATCCAATCATTGAATAATAAAAACAATCGAAATTACAAAATGTAATGATGTTGATGATACAAGGGACATTTTATTATAATTTAACTGAATGGAATGTAACCTGGTCTATCAATAAAACACCTTCTAATCAATTGTACTAAATTTTATCTATTTGATTCTAGTCTAGTTTTATCTGTTGCATTGTGTAGTGTAGTGTTAGTGTAGTGTTAGTGTAGTGTTAGTGTAGTGTAGTGTTAGTGTAGTGTAGTGTTAGTGTAGTGTAGTGTAGTGTTAGTGTAGTGTAGTGTTAGTGTACTGTTAGTGTAGTGTAGTGTAGTGTAGTGTAGTGTAGTGTAAGTGTTAGTGTAGCTCGTAGCCTGTAAGGCTGTAGTGAAACAGAGGGATTCTAATGATAATCCAATCATTGAATAATAAAAACAATCGAAATTACAAAATGTAATGATGTTGATGATACAAGGGACAAGTGTAGTGTAGTGTAGTGTAGTGTAGTGTAGTGTAGTGTAGTGTAGTGTTAGTGTAGTGTAGTGTAGTGTAGTGTAGTGTAGTGTAGTGTAGTGTAGTGTAGTGTAGTGTTAGTGTAGTGTTAGTGTAGTGTAGTGTTAGTGTAGTGTAGTGTAGTGTAGTGTTAGTGTAGTTAGTGTAGTGTTAGTGTAGTGTAGTGTTAGTGTAGTGTAGTGTAGTGTAGTGTAGTGTAGTGTAGTGTTAGTGTAGTGTAGTGTTAGTGTAGTGTTAGTGTAGTGTAGTGTAGTGTTAGTGTAGTGTAGTGTAGTGTAGTGTTAGTGTAGTGTAAGTGTAGTGTAGTGTAGTGTAGTGTAGTGTAGTGTTAGTGTAGTGTAGTGTAGTGTAGTGTTAGTGTAGTGTAGTGTAGTGTTAGTGTAGTGTAGTGTAGTGTTAGTGTAGTGCAGTGTAGTGTTAGTGTAGTGTAGTGTTAGTGTAGTGTAGTGTAGTGTAGTCTTAGTGTAGTCTAGTGTAGTGTAGTGTTAGTGTAGTGTAGTGTAGTGTTAGTGTAGTGTTAGTGTAGTGTAGTGTTAGTGTAGTGTTAGTGTAGTGTTAGTGTAGTGTAGTGTAGTGTTAGTGTAGTGTAGTGTTAGTGTAGTCTAGTGTAGTCTAGTGTAGTGTTAGTATAGTGTAGTGTAGTGTAGTGTTAGTGTAGTGTAGTGTAGTTTTAGTGTAGTGTAGTGTTAGTGTAGTGTAGTGTTAGTGTAGTGTAGTGTAGTGTAGTGTTAGTGTAGTGTAGTGTAGTGTTAGTGTAGTTTAGTGTAGTGTTAGTGTAGTGTAGTGTAGTCTAGTGTAGTGTTAGTGTAGTGTAGTGTTAGTGTAGTCTAGTGTAGTGTAGTGTACTGTTAGTGTAGTCTAGTGTAGTGTAGTGTAGTCTAGTGTAGTGCTAGTGTAGTGTAGTGTAGTGTAGTGTTAGTGTTAGTGTAGTGTAGTGTAGTGTAGTGTTAGTGTAGTCTAGTGTAGTGTAGTGTAGTGTTAGTGTAGTGTAGTGTAGTGTAGTGTTAGTGTAGTGTTAGTGTAGTGTAGTGTTAGTGGAGTCTAGTGTAGTCTAGTGTAGTGTAGTGTAGTCTAGTGTAGTGCTAGTGTAGTGTAGTGTAGTGTAGTGTTAGTGTTAGTGTAGTGTAGTGTAGTGTAGTGTAGTGTTAGTGTAGTCTAGTCTAGTGTAGTGTAGTATTAGTGTAGTGTAGTGTAGTGTAGTGTTTAGTGTGTAGTGTTAGTGTAGTGTAGTTGTTAGTGGAGTTAGTGTAGTCTAGTGTTAGTGTAGTGTAGTGTTAGTGTTAGTGTAGTGTAGTGTAGTGTTAGTGTAGTCTAGTGTAGTGTATAGTGTACTGTATAGTGTAGTCTAGTGTAGTGTAGTGTAGTCTAGTGTAAGTGCTAGTGTAGTGTAGTGTAGTGTAGTGTTTGTGTTAGTGTAGTGGTAAGTGTAGTTAGTGTAGTGTTAGTGTAGTCTAGTGTAGTTGTAGTGTATTGTAGTGTAGTGTAGTGTAGAGTGTAAGTGTAGTGTAGTGTTAGTAGTGATTGTGGTGTAGTGCAGTGTTAGTGGAAGTCCTAGTTGTAGTGTTTAGTGTAGTGATGTAGTGTAGTGTTTTAGTGTAGTGTAGTGTAGTGTTAGTTGTAGTGTAGTGTAGTGTTAGTGTAGTAGTAGTGTAGTGTAGTGTTAGTGTAGTGTAGTGTAGTGTAGTGTAGTCTAGTGTAGTGTTAGTGTAGTGTAGCGTAGTGTAGTGTAGTTTAGTGTTAGTGTAGTGTAGTTTAGTGTAGTGTAGTGTAGTGTTAGTGTAGTGTAGTGTAGTGTAGTGTAGTGTAGTGTTAGTGTAGTGTAGTGTAGTGTAGTGTAGTGTTAGTGTAGTGTTAGTGTAGTGTAGTGTTAGTGTAGTGTTAGTGTAGTGTAGTGTAGTCTAGTGTAGTGTTAGTGTAGTGTTAGTGTAGTGTAGTATTAGTGTAGTGTAGTGTTAGTGTAGTGTAGTGTAGTGTTAGTGTAGTGTAGTGTAGACTAGTGTAGTGTTAGTGTACTGTAAGTGTAGTGTAGTGTAGTGTAGTGTAGTGTTAGTGTAATGTAGTGTTAGTGTAGTGTAGTTAGTGTAGTGTAGTGTAGTGTAGTGTAGTGTAGTGTAGTGTAGTGTAGTGTAGTGTAGTGTAGTGTAGTGTAGTTGTAGTGTAGTGTATGTGTAGTGTAGTGTAGTGTAGTGTAGTGTAGTGTAGTGTAGTGTAGTGTAGTGTAGTGTAGTGTAGTGTAGTGTAGTGTAGTGTAGTGTAGTGTAGTGTAGTGTAGTGTTAGTGTAGTGTAGTGTAGTGTAGTGTAGTGTAGTGTAGTGTAGTGTAGTTACTATGACAACCAGTATAATTATTTACAACAATGCAAACACCAACAACAACTGCTCGGCTGACAAAAGGGTTCTCCCCTTTGTCAAACGCACGCACACATGAACCCACGCATCCACAGAAAACCACACAGACACACATGTAATGAACACACAAGAGGCAGACAGACGACTGCATGTTCTTACATAAGGTCACAATAGCCTCTCTCTAGTCTTAGGGTCGGACTCAAGGTCGTTCAGGTCGCCCGCGGTAAACAAGTAACACTAGTTAGCATCAGTCTGCTCCACAGATAGCAGCTGTCTTCCCTGGCTCGCGTCTCAAAGAGGGGCGCTTTCTACTCCTCTTTCTGCTTTCCTCTTTGACCTCAACCTGACTTCAGATCTGCATAAAACAGCGAGCGCGGAGGAAACACAAAATGCTGCATCAAATATTCAGCAGCCGCGTGTGACTCTGAAGACTTTGGGCTGACTTCTTCAACTCAAGAAGTTTGTTGTGTCAGAAGTTAGTTTTGTTGGAGGGGACACAGAGCCAATGGTTGGGTATTCATATTCACCCAGTGACGATAATGCCCTCACTTACAAAACGGCAGACTAAGCACTCCTAAAACTTGAAGAACTCATAACACTTAGCGCTGTGTATACTTCAGACCAGACCTATCAACGAGAACATATGCTTGTCTCCACCAGTGTCTACCTGTTCACATAAAGCGGCACCATCTATACTGAGGTTGGCTAACGTTTCCTCCAACCCCAACCCCGTCCTGAACACAGGGTACAATCCACTACCTTAAGACCGGAGATATAGGGTTCCAACATTCACAAAGGTTAGACTGAAGCTCATTTTTAACCGAACTGAATCAGGCACTTAATCCCAGATTAAGTGCAGATAATGGGCCTTAAATTTTGTCTTCTGATGTAATGTTATGATGAATGTTTGTATTTTTTGTTTATTTTTGGGTCGTGTCCTGTCTTGTCTGTGATGTTTGTAAATGGAGCAGCTGGGATCCAAGACAAATTTCAGACTTGCTCTGACAATAAAGTATTATCGTATCGTACCCTTACGCGTCTTTATTACATTTCTTTACCTAAACCACTGAAACCACTCTCCCATCCCCGCCTCACTCCTGGTCGTCTGGTGGAGGCTCTCGTCCATGAGGCCGTGTTCAATCCTCAGATCAAGGAGCAGGTCCGGCCGGGGGCATCTCGCTCAAGGATGCTGACAGGTAGACCGCAGACATCGAGGCAACCCGCTAACAACCCGACCATCCTGCCTCACCGGCCCCGCTGTTGGGAGGCACATGTCTGGCTCAGGGAGTGTTATCTCAACCCCTCACCTGGGGGAAGCATGAGGGCTCAAGCAACTAGCCGTCAGTATCAAGGAAGACAGGGATGCAGGTTTATCAGCACCCCTAACCTGTGAGCTGAATTCTGTTCCATTCACAAATAGATCATCAAACCTTGAGTAAAACATATCTCCCTGATTAAAATTCCCTCTGAATGTTCCTACAGCTGAGGAATCTCCTCTGGGAATGTTCAGAGTGCGAGCCGCAGGAAGCAGCGTTCGGTGAAACCATCTGAGTGATCCCGGCAGTAGTGAGCAGAGCGTTCCCAGTGCTTCCACAGAGCGTTTCTGGTGCTTCCCGAGGGCTTCCAGAGGGCTTCCAGAGGGCGTTTGACGAGGCCTCTTCCCCTCGTTCACCGGGGAGGTGAACCTGTCTCTGAGCGTTCGGCTTCTTCCCATCTTTAGCTCATTAGCCTCAAGCTCCAGGAAACCGTACGTCAACAACATCATTTATATACCGGACCTCGACTGCAGGTGTTGCTCATAACGCTGCAATAGTACAGCCGTAAGGTAACACAAAGGAATCCCTATGGAAGCTTAAAGGCTGGCCTGGATGGCATATGTTGCTCTTTTTAGCATTAGCAAGCTAGCTAATGCTAGCATTCACCATGCTAGCATTAGGCGGCCATGTCTTCATAACCGATCTACCAATAGACTCCATGGCAGAAAGCACACAAGATTTAGCTTTATTTAATTCATTGACATGGTCTTCACAATCTTTTGGGGGTGGGGTGTGCTGAGAATAAAGCTGGAAGATTGTGGCACTTAAAGGGTAATACATTCGTCTGCCTCCAGGTGTGTGGTGCATGCTGGGTAATGGGGAAGGAGGAAATCCTACGAGTGCGAGACGGACGACTTTGTCAGACAGGTAATCACATCCAGGGCATTTCACTATTACCTCCCGCCCCGTGATAAACCTGTTCCATTACCAGAATCTCTGTCCCTTTAGCAGCCCCTATCCCTCCCCCTCTCTCACTCTACCTCCCTCTCTCTCTTCTTGCTCTGTCTTTCTCTCTTGGCTTTTTCACAACCTACCTCTTCCCTTTTCTCAATCTCTCTTTTCATTTATTCTTTCATATTTTACTGTTTCCTCCAATCCTCTGTTCCTCAATCGCTCATTTTAACCTCCCTCCCTCCCTCTGCTTATCGCTCTCTCCCTCTCTCACTGGCTCTCCTTCTCCCCCTCTCTCTACCTCGTTCTCCTCTCTGATTCACTTCTCTTCCTCTCCCTACCATTCTCCTAACTCTCTCTCTCCCTCTCTACAACGCTGTCCCTCCATCTCTATCCCCCTCTCTCTAACCCTCTCCCCATCTCTCTCTAACCCTCTCCCCATCTCTCTCTAACCCTCTCCCCATCTCTCTCTAACCCTCTCCCCATCTCTCTCTAACCCTCTCCCCATCTCTCTCTAACCCTCTCCCCATCTCTCTCTAACCCTCTCCCCATCTCTCTCTAACCCTCTCCCCATCTCTCTCTAACCCTCTCCCCATCTCTCTCTAACCCTCTCCCCATCTCTCTCTAACCCTCTCCCCATCTCTCCCATCCCCCTCTCTCTACTGTCCTCTTCTCTCCCTCTCCACCCCCCTCTCCCCCTATCTACTTCACTCTCCCTCTCTCTCCCACCTATGTCCATCCCTCTCTCCTGCTGAGGGCCGGATCATTAATTATTTGCCCTCTACTATAAAAGTGTGCGTGCTTTATCATAACACGCTGGCTTTCTCCCTTCTTTCTATTAAATAACTTCCACAGAGAGCAATGTTTTATGGCCGAACGTATTGAATTTTTCAAACCATATTCCCTGAAAAATTGATGACCAGGGAAATAATCATAGCTATTAACTTCCCTTAATGGCATTCCCTGAGAAGAACCAGGCAGATACCTCAGCCCCCACCCCACCCCTTTAGACTGCTGTGACCCCGCGACCCTGACGCACTGCATTCTGGGTAATACCGTAAGGTAAAGAATTCTCGAAGAAAGAGTGTTGTGTCAAAGTGCTGCCGAAGGACGCAAACACACACATGAAGACACACACACAAGCGCACGCACACAAACATGAGGACACACACACACACACGCACACAAACACACACATGATTGTGCACCTGCATATTGATCAACAACGTCCCTGTAATGTAGGAATAGAGACAAACATTAATAATGTGGACAGTTTGTGGATGGCAAACCATTAGAGCAAAAAGTTTCAGTCTCACTGTTAACCTCCTTGAACTCCAGGACAAACTCACATGAACACACGGTGCAAGGCAAAGCTTTTACCCATGATGCACTTTGCTGACAGTCGACATTGCAAGAACGACGTTCATAGCGCACAATGGATATTACAAACAGATATTGATTAGGCGTTAAAGTATAAACGTGTACGGTCGATAGACAACGTTTATGTATAATAGCAAGTCTATATGGAGAAGGACATATGCGGTTTGTCGTACATTCTATCAAATCGAAAATTTTCTATTCTTTTGCTTTATTACGATTAGAAGATTGTCAGGTTGATGTAGCGCGTATTATATAACATGTATGGTATATTAGTGCGTAAATGTTTGCTTTTAAAAAAGGTAGATTATTTTGAAAAGAGCAGGGTTAACTTGGCTAGCTAGTCTGAGCTCCAGGATACTGGCCAAGCTAGGCTGAACTCTAGCTTAATGGTCTGAATAGCATGAGCGACGGCTCCTTGGCTAGCTAGGCTGACCTCCAGGCTACTGCGCTGGCTAGGAGCTCCAGGAGACGGAATCCGTTCTGGAATAGGTAGGAGTTATGGAACCTCGCTCAAAGACACCAACAGGGAGACTTTGGACACACAACTCAATACGCAGTCGCATTGAAAAAAAACAACAGGTGGGTCCCCGTGTACGGATCGCAGATTCCACCGTGGCCTTTTGAACTTCATTAGCTACAAACATTAATTCTGGATGTAGAAGCGTTCCAAAGCGGTCCTGATCCACTGCGTTAACACCTGACTCTCTCTGCTGTCGGATCATCCCTCAGCCCCTCTCCTCAGCCCCGAGGAGCCACGAGAGGGATGGACGGCTCAGACTAAATGTCACCGCCGTCACATCGGAGAGGAGGAGCTGACGTAGATGGGGCAGCGATGAAGGTGATCGGATGAATAAGGGCCCGCCCCCCAGTCCCCAAACCCCGGTAGCACCACCACTGGTTTATACATCGGAGGGAGGAGTTCCAAAGCTCAGCCCTGTTGACGGTGAATCCCCTCTTACTAGTTTTTACATGAAGATGTTCTTTTTTTAATCCGTTGTAGCGACATAAAGGCCCAGGTGATTGAAGAACACGTTGATTATTATGGGATTTGATCCCGGATAACGATGCAGAAAAAAGACGTTGAAGATTTCGAGTTCAGACACACGTATGGTGCCTGTTTCTGAAAAATATACTGAAATGTATCCATTCTGCAATGAGATTCATAAGCTATACATTTAGGCGTCTGAAACATATCCCGAAGATTTAAGGATTAACGTCCCAAGCTGATTCAGAGGAGATGTGTGTGGCCAGTGATCGCACATGAATACAGAGCCCCATGATACCTGTAGGATCAACAGGTTCATAAGGACCCGACACATGAGGAAATTACAAGATGGGGATCTTTGAAGAATACATTGTTAACATATTTTTGTCCTTTTGTCTGCTTAAAGGGTCGGTCGTGTTGCTAAGACCCCAGGTTAATTGTTGACATTGTCTGTGTCGGGATGTAAATCAGCCTTGATTTTGATCCAGCTCAACCCCTCTCATGGTGTGAACTCAGTCCAAAGTTGGGCAGTTGGCTATTAGTTTACATCAATTAAATTGACTATAACTAATGTCTAGCAGCTCCCGGATGTATCTCGGTTGGTCCGACCCCGGTAGCAGCATGCAAACCACCCTGGCGAAGGAGTTTTTTCGAATAGTGCCCAAAGAGACACGGACAATGTCCACAATTATCGTTGGGTCTTAACGAACCGGCCAAAGGGGCCACAAGGGTCTGATAATCACACACATCTTTTAAATTTAACATATATTTTATAGAAAAAAGTCAACCTTCATTGTTTGCGTAAATATATTTTTTAAAAGAAGGCTGTGTTTGTTATCTAATCACAGTTCAAGCCGTGATTTAACCTTAGACAACTTTATATAACTTTAACTTTAATTGTCTAGACGTTCACAACTTAAGACTGGCCACAGTAAGGCAATTCAAAATAAAACACGTACCTCAGAGGAGTGCAAAAACTTGAGATGAGAAACGACAAAAATCAAAATCGAGCAAAACTACACAAAAAATCATGGGAATGCCAACGCAGATGGCCCTGATACAGGGGTCGGTGCATCTGTTGTTAGCATGGAGGCTAACGCTAGCAGCTGCACTGATCCACAGGTATACAACGCCACTGATGAGCCTGATGATGCTAATCAAGAGCTAACAAGATCACATGCAGAATTGATGAACAGCATCCCCTAGACAGAGCTCATTACCCAGTGCATTCAACAGATTCCGTGGTGAAGAGACCAGATTTGACTCGGGTCTGTGGAAGTCATAAAAGGCAAGGTTCTCCTCAATCATGATTATTCACGATTATAGTCGGGTTTTAAGGTCGTAAATGGCCATGCTATTCTCTGACAGTTTTGTGTATTTTGAGTGCTGTTGTTTTGTTTTCGACAGGGGAAGTGGGTCCCACCAGCTCTCGTGGACTGTAGGGATGGGAGAATGAGTGTTTACCAGGATGTCACTCTGACATTAGCTTTTTTGGCGCCCAGCTGTTAAGTGAAAACTTGAGAAAGTGGCTGAGCTCAACAATGGCAACTAAATGTGATCCAATTCCGCGAGAGCCACAAGATAAAGGAAGCACCATGAATTATTTAACACCGAAGCGAGTTGACATTAATTAGAGTGCTCTGGGATTTCAGAATATCTCAGATCAATCTGCAGAAAGGGAGAGAGAAAGGCACTGTCACTTAAAAAGTGCAGAAGCTAACGATATGATGGAGCCGGTGTTTTGAGTGGCATTTATTCCTGAGCACAGAATGGAATCCTCCATGAAGAAGGACCAGGTGTTGCATATATGCATTGTGCCGCATATTATTTGAATTTAGCTTTGGATGATTCTTGCCAACCAATCGCAGAAATCAAAGAGTGCTTTGACATCTTACAGACATCTTTCTTTAGGCCGGAGCTTCAGAAGACAGGAAATGGTGGAAAACCATCTTAATTCTAGACCAACGATGAAAAGACTTCAACGTCCAACCCGATGGGCTTGGAGGTACGGTTCTGCTATGTCTGCTATGCAGACGTTTTACACACACGGACCAAAACCAGTCTTCAACAAATAAAACTGACACACGCAGCAGGAGTTATTCAATCAATTGAAACTTTTTTCGAATTTGCAACGATGACATTGATGCAGTAAAAGATTTATCAGTCGGTAATACAGCACTCACGTTATTGCAGAATAAAGATATGGACCCCATACAGTGGACCTTCTGGGCTTGCATCACCGTATCACTTCTAAGGATGAGTTTGAAGACACCAACAACATAGTACAGCCTCCTAGGGAGTTAACTGCCGTTTCGCTCAGAAACACACACGCCAAGCAAAGCAAGGTTAGATGAACTCTGTGAGGTTCAGCATCCAGAAGAACGATTCAAAGCAGGCTTCTTTGATATCGCTGTTTCCCACCACACGCCAGATTCATTGGGGCATTGGGGCATGCCATTGGAGAGAGATTCCCTTGTTTACGTCCCAGTGAACTCATATGGGCGTTGATGCGATGCAAACATCCGCTAAGACACTTTCCCCTGCTCTACAAGGATGACCTCTCATCACTTTTACCATCACAGCTTATTTAATTTATAAAAACTATTAAAATGGGTTTGATTCGAGATCAGAGCTCCCGTTCCTGAGACATGCATCTGTCCTGCCTTTGGCAACAGACTAGGTCATCGCTCTGCACTCTGTGTAACCGTTGCTGTCACTATGGTGAGTGCTGAGAGACCTTTTACAGAACTGAGGATCATCAGAAACTATCGAGGGGAGCTATGCCCCCAGACAGACCCTCCAGACGACGCAGGACAGATCAGTCGCACATTAAACGCAGTGGAGCGGGGGGCCTCCAGTAGGCTAGTCATCATACATCCAGCTGGACACTCCCACTTGGGATGTCACTACAGCTCAGGGCAGGTTTCAAAATGACTTGTAATGGCTGATCGCACTCACACCTGTTGGTGAAGTAGAGGCCCTTTAACTCAGGGAAAGCTCTGTCGGCATAGCCTCAGGTCTTTATCGTATGTCTGTTTTCTGTGGACAGCGCATTAGAATTGTGTGCTTGTTCTGTGCTGCTGGCCACCAAAGACATCTGACTCTGCCTCAGTTGAATGGCCAGAGTTTGTTTGTGCCCGTTGCCAAGGTAACAAAGGTTATCATAGCGCTCCCTACATGGTTTATGGGAAAGGCGTTATTCCGAGTACAATAATCCGATGATGACATAAACTGCTAATTTAGCCATCTTACTGAGCTGGCAGTAGGCCTTTACATTGCACTCTGCGCCATGATGCTGTTATTAGCAGATCTAATGCAGCGTTTACTGCAGCGTTCTCCTCGTTTGTCTTTTGTTTATTTTTGTACCGTATTCTTCCTCATGTCTCTGGACTCTTACCGGAACCTCCTCCTCTCCTGCTGTCATAACTGCAATGTGGAACAGTGCTGCAACTAAGTCTCCCTCGCTCCCAAACGTCTGTGTGTGTGTGTGTGTGTGTGTGTGTGTGTGTGTGTGTGTGTGTGTGTGTGTGTGTGTGTGTGTGTGTGTGTGTGTGTGTGTGTGTGTGTGTGTGTGTGTGGTGTGTGTGTGTCTGTGTGTGTGTGAGATGTATTTGGGGATGTGTGTTGTGTGTGTGTGTGGTGTGTGTGTGTGTGTGTGTGTGTGTGTGTGTGTGTGGTGTGTGTGTGTGTGTGTGTGTGTGTGTGTGTGTGTGTGTGTGTGTGTGTGTGTGTGTGTGTATTTGGTGTATGTGTGTGTGTGTGTGTGTGTGTGTGTGTGTGTGTGTGTGTGTGTGTGTGTGTGTGTGTGTGTGTGTGAGTATTTTGGTATGTGTGTGTGTGTGTGTGTGTGTGTGAGTATTTTGGTGTGTGTGTGTGTGTGTGTGTGTGTGTGTGTGTGTGTGTGTGTGTGTGTGTGTGTGTGTGTGTGTGTGTGTGTGTGTGTGTGTGTGTGTATGGGCACCTGTTATATGTGTATTTTTGTTCATTTTTTCTGAATACCATAACCATACCATAACGTTATGGTATAGTGCTACACACGAGTGTGTTTGTGTGTGTGTATGTGTGCGTGTGTGTGTGGGTGTGCGTGGGTGCGGCCTTGTGTGTATGCGTTTGTGCGCGTTTGTGAGACAAAGAGGACAAATGATGAATAATTGATGTGTCTGTGTATTTTATTTATCATTTGCTGTTGAAGTGCGGTGTGGATCCTCTGTGGTGAATAAATCATGAATACATTGAGCCGATACTCAGCGGGCTGCAACTCACATCAAACTATAACCACTACTTAACGCAACATACACATCACTCTCCATAGAGCCAGCGATAGATCCTCCACCCGGCGCTCTGTCCTCATGGTGTGTACTAGACACTCACTAACCCGCCCTCTACGACACTCACTAACCCGCCCTCTATGACACTCACTAACCCGCCCTCTATGACACTCACTAACCCGCCCTCTACGACACTCACTAACCCGCCCTCTACGACACTCACTAACCTGCCCTCGCTCTCCCCCGTCAGGATTCATGTCCATGTTCAATGGGGTCACAAATCACACATCATGTTGAGCCAGAAAAATACAAAATCAAGCGCTGTTGTCCAAAGGAACAACAGTAAGAATCTGGACCTCTCTGTTTGACTCCCTCTCTCCCCCTCTCTGTCTCCCCCCTCTCTCTCTCTCTCTCATCCTATGTCCTCCCTCTCTCTCTCTCTCTGTCTCCCTCTCTCTCTCTCTCTGCTCTCTCTCTCTCTACTCTCTCTCTCTCTCTCTCTCTCTCCCTCTCTCTCTCTCTTCTCTGCTGGCCGGCCCTCTCTCGTTCTCTGCTTGTTTGTCTTTCCAATTTCTTTTTCATTGTTTTTGTCGGAGGACGTAAAGTGAGAGAGAGAGAGGAAGAGCAGAGGAAGGACAACGAGAGGCTGAATGAAGTGTCCAAGAGCGAAGGGGAGGAGGGAATTAGCTTCAGTGCTGACCGCAGCACCAACCCAGAATTGAGTTTAAAAACAAGAAATATTTCTCAAATATATCAGTGAGTGATTCCCTTTTTTGCTTCAGGAATTCAGTCATGCCCCTTATTTAAAGTTTCAGATTTACAACAGACATTTAAAAGTCCATCCCCAGATAATCCACAAACATGCATGTGTTTGTGTGTGTGTGCCTGCCTGCGTGTGTGTGTGTGTGTGTGTGTGTGTGTGTGTGTGTGTGTGTGTGTGTGTGTGTGTGTGTGTGTGTGTGTGTGTGTGTGTGTGTGTGTGTGTGTGTGTGTGTGTGTGTGTGTGTGTGTGAATGAGTGCATGCCTGTGTGTGTGCGTGCATGCGAGCGTGTGAGTGTTTGCGTGTGTGTGTGTGGTGCGTGAGTGTGTGCGCGCGTGAGTGTGTGCGTGTGGTTTAATTAACTGGTTATCTGTTAATGGCAGAAGGTCATGTTTCGCCGAGTATGTCCAACAAAGTTGAGCAACACGTTTAGTAATAAGTAGACTTTCCTCTGGCTAAACCCAGCGACCCCCGCAGCACTGAAGATGAGACCCCCCAATTACCATACCCTACTCTGGCATATGATATTTAAAGACACCTACGAGCACTGTCTCTCTCTCTCTCTCTCTCTCTCTCTCTCTCTCTCTCTCTCTCTCCCTCTCCCTCTCCCTCTCCCTCTCCCTCTCTCTCTCTCTCTCTCTCTCTCTCTCTCTCTC
>OLKM01001165.1:7500-17211 GCA_900291075.1 Melanogrammus aeglefinus | reverse complement strand
GAGAGAGAGAACAAGAGGGAGAGAGGGAGATAAAAGGAGAGAGGGGGAGAGAGAACGAGAGTGAGAGAGGGAGAGATTTCTAGAGGTGTGCTGACTCAGGGACCAACAGAGCCAACGCCAACATGCCAGAACCCCAGACTTATCCGCTCACCAGAGAGAGAGACAGTCTCTTAATAGCGAGAGATACATTCACATAATAGAGGGAGAGGTATACTCCGAACAGAGAGAGAGAGAGAGAGAGAGAGAGAGAGAGAGAGAGAGAGAGAGAGAGAGAGAGAGAGAGAGAGAGAGAGAGACAGAAGAGAGAGAACGAGAGGAGAGGAGAGAGAGAGAGAAGAGAGGAGACGTAGATGAGATGAGAGAGAGAGATCAGAGACAGAGACAGAGAGAGAGAGAGTGAGTCCTAATACTGAGATAGAGAGGCATATAGAGAAAACTGTTACACTGAGTGTGTGTGTGTGTGTGTGTGTGTGTGTGCGTGTGTGTGTGTGTGTGTGTGTGTGTGTGTGTGTGTGTGTGTGTGTGTGTGTGTGTGTGTGTGTGTGTGTGTTGGTGTGCGTGCGTGCGTGTGTGTGTGTGTGTGTGCGTGTGTGTGTGTGTGTGTCTGTGTGTGTGTGTGTGTGTGTGTGTGTGTGTGCAGACATCATGAATGTTGGGCTTCTACCTTGTGGCTAGCAAACACTTAGCATTTAGAAAGGAGAGGAGGTGAGGGAGAGAAGGAGAGGAAGGGGAGGAGAGGAGGGGAGGAGAGGAGAGGAGGGGAGGAGAGGAGAGGAGGGGAGGAGAGGAGGAGAGAGAAGGAGAGGAGGGGAGGAAAGGAGGAGAGAGAAGGAGAGGATGGGAGGAGGGGAGGAGAGAAGGGGAGGAGGAGAGGAGAGGGACAGTTGTCAGGTATAAACCTCTCACGTCAATTTCTTTCAAATGTACCAATTTTCCTTTTGAAAACGAAATGTGCAGTGTGGGAAAATCAAAGACATGTGCATCTTGTGAATCGGTGAATCTGAACCTGTGAATATCGAACAGAAACTGAAACCAGCGTGTGATGGATTGACTTCTGCCCCCGGGAGAAATGGTACAGCTCGACAACATGTTTCATTCCGTCAACAACATGGTTCAGCCCATCTCTACAACAAGGGTCAGTCCATCATTAACATGTCATCGATGTTGGGATCTAGTCCCAGACTGTTTGATATGTCTGAAACCTATGAAACCAATAGTGTGTGAATTACGTACTATTTGGAACAGTGAAGGACCTGCACACACACACACACACACACACACACACACACACACACACACACACACACACACACACACACACACACACACACACACACACACACACACACACACACACACACACACACACACACACACACACCACACACCTACACACACACACACACACACACACACACACACACACACACACACACACACACACACACACACACACACACACACACACACACACACACACACACACACACACACACACACACACACACACACACACACACACACACACACACACACACACACACACACACACACACACACACACACACACACACACACACACAACACACACACACACACACACACACACACACACACACACACACACACACACACACACACACACACACACACACACACACACACACACACACACACACACACACGCACACACTTACATTTAACTTATCTTTTTATAAAATATGTATTATCATCATGTTGTTATCATCATCAGTTCTCATGAGTTGTGTGGTTTACAGTCCGTCCCCCGTCTCCCCGCTGGCCCTCCCTGCCGCGGCCACAGGGTCGAGGGACGATATCAACTTGGCTTCCTCCGGGACACATGGCAGAGAGAGACGACAGCATTGTCACGGTGATGGGGGATGGAGCGAGGGGTTTGTGGGGAGAGAGGGGAATAGGGACGGGGTTTATTTTGGGTAAAATGTTCTGAATAACAATCAATGTTGTGTAACTTAAATAAAACGTGCATTATTACAGAGAATTAGGCACTGGTTAAAGGTACTGGTACCAGTAACGGTTCCAATGTGAACGGTACCCAACAATCAATGCTATTTTAGAACTGTAGTGCTTTGTCAATACTGGTACTGTTAATACTGTGGTATTCATTTTGTACAATGTTAGTACTGCTGTATTGTGGAAATACTGCAGTACTGTGCTATGTTTGTAATGAAGGACTGTGTAATAACTGTGGTACTATTTTAGCACTACTGTGGAACTATTTTTGTACTGTTAACTGTGTTTGTAGTGTGGAACTGTATTTAGTACTGTCAACAGTATTTGTACTGAGGTGCTGTGTTTGTACTGAGGTACTGTGTTTGTACTGAGGTGCTGTGTTTGTACTGAGGTACTGTGTTTGACTGATGTGCCTGTGTGTTGTACTGAGGTACTGTGTTTGTACTGAGGTACTGTGTTTGTACTGAGGTACTGTGTTGTACTGAGGTACTGTGTTTGTACTGAGGTACTGTGTTGTACTGAGGTACTGGTGCTTGTAACTGAGGTACTGTGTTTTGTTACTGCTGTATCTGTGTTTGTACTGACGTGCTGTGTTTGTAATGAGGACTGTGTTAGTACTGAGGTACTGTGTTTGTACTGAGGTACTGTGTTTGTACTGAGTACTGTGTTTGTACTGAGGTACTGTGTTTGTACTGAGGTACTGTGTTTGTACTGAGGTACTGTGTTTGTACTGAGGTACTGTGTTTGTACTGAGGTACTGTGTTTGTACTGAGGTACTGTGTTTGTACTGAGGTACTGTGTTTGTACTGAGGTACTGTGTTTGTACTGAGGTACTGTGTTTGTACTGAGGTACTGTGTTTGTACTGAGGTACTGTGTTTGTACTGAGGTACTGTGTAAGTAGGGTACTAGTCTGCTAGAAGTCATGTAGCGTGTTGTTTTGAAAGCCACTTTGACTAATGAAGTCAAAATAATTCATCAAATAATTGATGAAGAGGATGCAGACTACTGATGTATTTGCTAGCAGATGAATCAGAGCTATTTTAATGACTCATATTTATAGTATCGTGGAAATATTATTAATTAAGCAATATGTAGGATAATACCAATATCTTACAGAGCACACAATGGAGAAAAAAGAGAGGGAGAGAGAGAGAGAGAGAGAGAGAGAGAGAGAGAGAGAGAGAGAGAGAGAGAGAGAGAGAGAGAGAGAGAGAGAGAGAGAGAGAGAGATGTGATGTGATGCATAAACAGCTGGGCAGCGGAAGCACGACGAGCCAGCATCCACGAGTCACAGCCTCACTGAGCTGATGCCAAGGCACTCCTTTCACTCACACACACACACGCATTTCATCATTGGCCGGTAAGAATCAAATTAGTAACAATAAGCATTATAATACGCAGAGGTTTAATAACTTAGGGCACTGTCAAGAATGAACTTTACAGGCTAATCGGATAGATTAATAGCAACAGTTAGTTCAATATCGGGGCAGAGGATTCCCCGCTATCTTACCAATGGCATGCTCAAGAAGCAGACCCTAGAACCGGCAACCGTCCCGGAGATGACACTTGTCCCCCACATACTGTAACTGACCATCGTCATCCCCACTAAACGAGAGGAGCGTACTTAAAACGTGGGCGGATGGACTTTGCTGAGGCGGAAATAAAATCTGACACCTCAGGAAGTTTTCACACCGACCAAGAAAAAGAAAGGCGAAGAAGAGCAAAAGAAGAATGCGAAATCAAAATGAAAGCAAGATGAGCAGTGTGGCGAGCAATAATGGATGTGGTTTTAAAAAAAAACTCCCGGAGCAGCCTCCAGTTGACCGGTTGTGACAGCGCGATCGCGCCGGTCCCCCGGTGATGAACACTGCGGCGCTACCGAGACACACGCGCTTCTGCAGACACACGGGAATCCTTGAATCCGTGATCCGCGCCGGGATCGAAAACCACACCAAGACAAGCTAAACAAGACACCAAGAAAAAAAGAGAGCACAGAAAAGGATAGGAAGAAGAATAGAAGAGGGCGGTAAAACGACTCACCCAAAGGAGTGACAAAAGGAGCGCAAGACCAAAGGCAAAGGAATTCGCACGCCACGGCCAAGCTGTGACACCGCGAGGGCTGTCTGTCGGTAACGGGGCGGAGAGCCGACTGCTGAACGGGCGTTGGAGCTGCGAGGACCAGCCGGCAATATTGCCAGATTGGGTCAAAATTCCGGCCCAATCTGGCAACCCGGGCTGCAACACTGTCAGCTGGAGCTCTGAGTGGAGGAAACCACTTGTGCCAACGGGAGGGGCGGGGTGGAGCAGCACCAACCGGGGTTTGGGTGGTGCTCGGTCCCCCAGGGGACTCCAAGGCAGCAATTTGGCAACAGCCGCATCCAATCGATTTCCAAACGCTCCGAGGAACGATAAATATCTCGCAACAGCAGGTCTCGAATTATTACAAGCATGGCAAGCAGCCTACGTGCTTTCAGTTGTACTTTTAATACAATTATGTATCGATCGGTGTAGCTATGCACACTTACACGTTAACAGTTCATGATAGGGTCTATTCATGACTTTAAGTTCTCCTCAGCAAAGACAACACCTTTTCTGTTGAATTATGTCAGTAAAAGTGACCTTTAATGAAATGTTGAAGACAGACATCGATATCCTATGTCCCGCTGGGATAGGCCTACAATATTGTCTGTGTTGCGCTCTGAAATCACAAAAATGGATTTTCTCCGTAGATCAATACAACGGCTGGATAATTACTAGATTGTCAGCAGATCGTTCACCATTCCTCTCCTTCAAAGAGAACACATGCTGTCATCACAGCTGTCTTCTTAGTCATGTGCTCCTGGCAGTGTACAAACAGAACTGTAGGTCTACCCACCACTACGAGTCTAAAGGGACACATACGGATCCTTTCACAAGAAAACACGTTCCCGGCACACATATATTTAAGATTTCAGTGCCAGCATATACTGTATGCGTTGGAGTCGTAAGATACTGAAAACAGGCAGGCTTTCACATAACATCACACCTAGAGAGCTCACATCAAACGACTACTACTTTTTATAAAGGCTTTATATAAGCACTTTCCATCTTGTGGTATACCTTCATTTATTCAGATTAATTGCAATCCCCACTTTTAATAACTGTCATCTTCATACTTAATATTCATACCCCTGCGGTCACCATATGATCACTATATTATGGACCCGATCACTCATTCAAACAGTCATTCACACATTACACACACACACACACACACACACACACACACACACACACACACACACACACACACACACACACACACACACACACACACACACACACACACACACACACACACACACACACACAGACACACACACACACACACACACACACACACACACACACACACACACACACACACACACACACACACACACACACACACACACACACACACACACACACACACACACACACACACACACACACACACACACACACACACACACACACACACGCACACACACACAGCCACACACACACACACACACTCACACACGCACATACACACACACACACACACAGCCACACACACACACACATACACACATACAGCCACACACACACAGCCACACACACACGCACATACACACACACACACAGCCACACACACACACACACACACACACACACACACACACACACACACACACACACACACACACACACACACACACACACACACACACACACACACACACACACACACACACACACACATACACACACACACACACACACACATACACTCCCATAGGAGGTTATCGGCCTGTAGTTTATGTAAAGCGATGGCTCATTTTGGGACGTTGGGCGTTCCGCTCCGTCTCTCCAAGCTTGGGGCTGTGCCGCAGCATGGCGGCCCCTGGTGCACCGTGTTGACTGGGGGCCCTTAATGTGGCCCCGTAGTGGAAACATGACTGTGCTGGCCGGGGGCCACCCCAAACACACACACCAGGCCACGAGGATCCAGGCGAGGCCCCTTGATAGGCTGGGGGCCCGCAGGCGAATGGGGGGCATTATTTAAAGACGGCAGTGATTAGGAGAGGATCTGTCCAACACCTGTTGCCCCCCCCGCTACATGGGAGGGGGGGGGGGGGGGCAGGGGGGTCACACCAGCATCAGTGTGTGATGATCACATGTTATCAAATCAAATGATATAGTTTATATATTCTTATATTATTAAATAATAAGATAGACAGATTGGTCAACGGACAGACGGACAGACATGACTGATGGACAGTAATACAGTATATAGACAGACAGACAGACAGACAGACAGACAGACAGACAGACAGACAGACAGACAGACAGACAGACAGACAGACAGATAGATAGATCCGTCCCTCGCCAGTGATTTATGAAGATATTTTTTAAGTGACTCAATAACTTACGACCTTCGGGATACTTTGGGTTTTTACATCCACGTTCCTGGAACCACTTCTATCTATCTCTCTATCGATCGATCGATCGATCGATCGATCGATCGATCGATCGATCTATCTATCTATCTATCTATCTATCTATCTATCGATCGATCGATCGATCGATCGATCGATCGATCTATCTATCTATCTATCTATCTATCTATCTATCTATCTATCTATCTAAGTGGTTCCAGGAACGTGGACCGATGTAAATACCCAAAGTATCCCGAAAGTCGTAAGTTAAGTTAGTCTCTTAAAAAATGTCTTCATAAATCACTGGCGAGGGACAGACGTGCTCTAGTCATGGAGACATCCGACGGCCTGTCGTCCTTCTTGTCGTCCTTCTTGTCGTCCTTCTTGGCGTCCTTCTTGTCGTCCTTCTTGTCGTCCTTCTTGTCGTCCTTCTTGTCGTCCTTCTTGGTGTCCTTCTTGTCGTCCTTCTTGTCGTCCTTCTTGTCGTCCTTCTTGGTGTCCTTCTTGTCGTCCTTCTTGTCGTCCTTCTTGTCGTCCTTCTTGGCGTCCTTCTTGTCGTCCTTCTTGTCGTCCTTCTTGTCGTCCTTCTTGTCGTCCTTCTTGTCGTCCTTCTTGTCGTCCTTCTTGTCGTCCTTCTTGGCGTCCTTCTTGTCGTCCTTCTTGTCGTCCTTCTTGTCGTCCTTCTTGGCGTCCTTCTTGTCGTCCTTCTTGTCGTCCTTCTTGTCGTCCTTCTTGGTGTCCTTCTTGTCGTCCTTCTTGGTGTCCTTCTTGGCGTCCTTCTTGTCGTCCTTCTTGGCGTCCTTCTTGTCGTCCTTCTTGGCGTCCTTCTTGGCGTCCTTCTTTTCGTCCTTCTTGTCGTCCTTCTTGCCGTCCTTCTTGTCGTCCTTCTTGGTGTCCTTCTTGGCGTCCTTCTTGGCGTCCTTCTTGGTGTCCTTCTTGTCGTCCTTCTTGTCGTCCTTCTTGTCGTCCTTCTTGTCGTCCTTCTTGGCGTCCTTCTTGGCGTCCTTCTTGGCGTCCTTCTTGGCGTCCTTCTTGTCGTCCTTCTTGGCGTCCTTCTTGGCGTCCTTCTTGGCGTCCTTCTTGTCGTCCTTCTTGTCGTCCTTCTTGTTTCAAGTTGTCCTAAGTCGTGCTGTCTGTGAGCTGCTGGGTCCCATTAGAGCTGAGGGGAGGGCGATCTGTGACCTGCCAGCGTTTCTCTTTGTAAACTAATCACCACACCAGAGCAGTGAGGCGGCCGCGGCCCGCGGTGCCAGCGCTCACACCAGTCGCACGGTGAAGTCGCGGCGTAACAATCGGTACAGTAATTAGACGTTGGACGCAGCTGGGCTCATACCTCCACGGGGCGCCCATCTCTGGTGCCTCGTGTCGGGGGAACGTGAGGACGATGTTAACAACCAGCCTGACGACCATCACAGGGCGGCTGACTCCATGAAGACAGGAGGATTAAACCCACTAGAATCAGACAGAACACACCCCGATCAAATAGATCAGGAAAGAAGACAACACGACTGATGATAATGATAAGTAAAGCAGAACACAAGAGCACCACTCACACACAAAGCCACACACGCACACACACACACAATGTAGATTAACAGTGGAGAAACACTAAGTAGGGAAAGAGACGAAAGTAGAGAGGAAAGGCTAGATGGTGAGAGAGAGAGAGAGAGAGAGAGAGAGAGAGAGAGAGAGAGAGAGAGAGAGAGAGAGAGAGAGAGAGAGAGAGAGAGAGAGAGAGAGAGAGAGAGAGAGAGAGACAGAGAGGAGAGAGAGAGAGAGAGAGAGAGAGAGAGAGAGAGAGAGAGAGAGAGAGACAGAGAGAGAGAGAGAGAGAGAGAGAGAGAGAGAGAGAGAGAGAGAGAGAGAGAGAGAGAGAGAGAGAGAGAGAGAGAGAGAGAGAGAGAGAGAGAGAGAGAGAGAGAGGGTGAGCGGCGGAGCGACGTGAGAATATTTGATTCTAATTAAATATCACTCTGAAGAAGAAAGGCCATCTTGTTCTCTCTAATCCTATTGAAGATGCAGCGACGCAGAGGTGAGGGGGAGCGGGAGAGAACAGATAGCGGAACTCAGGAATCAGATGTTTTATTAACTGGAGAGCAAAAACTCTGTGTGTGTCGGTGAAGACCAACCAGAATCCCTGCCACGGTGCTTTTCATTTCACTCGTTTCATTTCAACGTATGCAGAACCGTAGGAATCATTAAGGTTTGATTCTCTCCCCTCTCTTTCTCCCCTTCTTCTCTCCGTTCTGTAATTTTGCTGAAACGTCTCTCCCCTCTCTCTCTCTCTCTCTCTCTCTCTCTCTCTCTTTCTCCCTCTCTCTCTCTCTCTCCCTCTCCCTCTCTCTCTCTCTCTCTCTCTCTCTCTCTCTCTCTCTCTCCCTCTCTCTCTCTCTCTCTCTCTCTCTCTTCTCCCTTGCTCGCTCTCTCTCTCTCTCTCTCTCTCTCTCTCTCTCTCTCTCCCTCTCTCTCTCTCTCTCTCTCTCTCCTCTCTCTCTCTCTCTCTCTCTCTCTCTCTCTCTCTCTCTCTCTCTCTCTCTCTCTCTCTCTCTCTCTCTCTCTCTCTCTCTCTCTCTCTCTCTCTCTCTCTCTCTCTCTCTCTCTCTCTCTCTCTCTCTCTCTCTCTCTCTCTCTCTCTCTCTCTCTCTCTCTCTCTCTCTCTCTCTCCACCGGGCGTCTCGTTAGGGTCGGGGAGAGAGGACACTGTGGGTCCGGGTCTTCTTGTTATCTTAATGAGGGGCGGCTTAGAGCTCAGCAGAAACAAAACACCACAGGGGGGCAGTGATCCAGAATGATCCGCTGCCCAGAAATGAAAGTCCACATTTTGAGTGTATCATGTAACATCACATTGTTTCAACGTGCTCTTAAACTCACACACACACACACACACACCACACACACACACACTCCACATCACACACACACACTCACACACACACACACACACACACACACACACACACACACACACACACACACACACACACACACACACACACACACACACACACACACACACACACACGGACACCCCACGCACACACACACACACACACACACACACACACACACACACACACACACACACACACACACACACACACACACACACACACACACACACACACAACCCACGCAACCCATGTGTGTGTGTGTGTGTGTGTGTGTGTGTGTGTGTGTGTGTGTGTGTGTGTGTGTGTGTGTGTGTGTGGTGTGTGTGTGTGTGTGTGTGTGTGTGTGTGTGTGTGTGTGTGTGTGTAATATGGGTGTGTGTGTGTG
>OLKM01001165.1:0-5000 GCA_900291075.1 Melanogrammus aeglefinus | reverse complement strand
GTAAGATTTATTAATACTTTTACTGTGTTGGCCGATCGATCAGTGGTTGTGTCGGGAGGTTTTCGGGAGGAATGGCGTCCTCCGAGACGCCACCTCCGTCTATCCGGCAGGGAGTTAGGATAGTCCCGCCGGATAGTAGCGTTACTGTGGAGGAAGTTCTGTTGGCTGTCGGGGAGCAGGTAGGTCATGATAAATTATCTTTTGCATCTAGAATGAACAAAGCAGTGGTTGTGTTCCTGAAAGAGGAGCCCCTTGTGTATCAGCTGGTAGAGAGTAGCATGGTTATCAGGGACTTATTCGTGCAGGTCTCCCCGCTGTCAGTTCCATCCACGCGGATCACCGTGTCCGGTGTTCCGCCGTTCATACCAAACGAGTTGTTAGAGAACGAGCTCCGTAGGTATGGCAAGTTTGCCGGTATATTTAAAACAGTGAGTTTGTGATGTAAGGATCCCAAACTGAAGCACGTACTGTCTCTGAGGCGGCAGGTGTTCATGTTCCTGGACTTGCCGACACAAACACTTGATATGTCGTTCAGACACGGTGATGGGTTTTATATGGTGTACGCCAGCTCAAGACAGTTCAAATGTTTTGAGTGTGGAGATGTGGGACATAAACGCTTTGCGTGTCCACATAGACAGCAGGGGGCGGCACGCTCCGCTGATGCGGCGGGCTGCTCCGGTGGGTCCGCGGCTGGCGGCTCCGGTGCTGGGTCCGCGGCTGGGTCTGCGGCTGGCGAGTCCGCGGCCGGGTCTGCGGCTGGCGAGTCCGCAGCCGGGTCTGCGGCTGGCGAGTCCAGTGTTGGTTCCGCGGCTGGCGCCACAGGTGCGGATGCGGGTGTGGATCCTGGTGCTGAGGACGTGGCAGCCGCTGCCCATCTTTCACCTTCTGAGGATGATGACTTAGATAGGGAGGAACAGAGCGAGCCTGAGAAGCAGC
Organism: Melanogrammus aeglefinus; assembly: GCA_900291075.1. Taxonomy (NCBI): domain Eukaryota; kingdom Metazoa; phylum Chordata; class Actinopteri; order Gadiformes; family Gadidae; genus Melanogrammus; species Melanogrammus aeglefinus. The sequence goes on along the minus strand of OLKM01001165.1, from coordinate 4,064 downwards.
AGGCTCCTGTGGCTGCAGAGAACCTGAGCAGTCTGCAGGCAGTGAAGCCGCTTCCACAAGTTTTGCAGGCAGAGATCCCACTGTGATCACCAATGAAGGACAGGATATGTGAAATAGTCAGGCATCCTGTAAAGGAGAAGACATGGAGTATGACTCTGAGTCAGATACAGTATCTATAGGTGAAGCTTCCATCAGGAACACAGATCTCTATTTTTTAGAGGAAATAAATCAATTTCTGGATGTGACATTTAAAAAGTCTGTTAGACAAAATGATAACTTCAGTGACACTGACAAGTTCATCTGATCTGTTGGTGTACTGTACTTCTTGGACAAAAAGAAACACTTTCGCTTCAAAAAGCATATTACAATTCTGAGAAAAGCAAAAAAGGTAAAACTGCTAAAAAGACTAAAAAGCAACATGATCATGTACCACATGATGTTTCTCCTCTTTTTATTGTTCTTTGCTTTGGTCATCTTATCTGTTTCTCTTCTCTGACCTCTCTATGCGGAGCATCAAAATAGGGTCTTTGAACATTAATGGTGGGAGAGACAGACACAGAAGGGCATTAATCTCTAAAGTCGCCACTCAAAAAAGGGTTGATGTGCTGTTTTTGCAAGAGAAGCATACTAATCCAGCAGACGAGATAGATTCGGGTTTATGGTGGTAGGGTCCGTGTACCCTTAGTCATGGCACCAACCTTAGTGCAGGGGTAGCTGTTCTGTTGAGAAAAGATGCCAGTGTAAAGGTATTATCTTCTACTGAAGTGCTGAAGGGCAGGCTGTTGATTGTCAGGGCAGAAATAGAGGGCTCTGTGTTCTGCTTTATTAACGTATATGCGCCAAATCGAGGAACAGAATGAGTGGGGTATTTCACCCTGCTAAAAAATGAGGTAAGAAATTACCAGCATGATCTTTTCATCTTTGGCAGGGATTTTAACTGCACTCTAGACTTTACTGTAGACAGGACAAGTGAAGAACCCCACCCACAGTCATCTCAGAGCCTTAACAGTATCATCACACACCTGGATCTGTTATGGCGCATTTCCACTAGCTCGGCTCTACTCGGTACGGCTCGGCTCGGCGCGCTATTTGCGTGTTTCCACTAGCACGCAGTACCTGCAACCGGGTACTTTTTTGGTATCACCTCAACCCTGGTTCCAAGCGAGTCGAAGCGGTACTAAAACGTGACGTCAGCCGACTGCCTTCCACTGATTGGCCGATGAGTGTCGTCACTGGAAGCGTCATAACCGCGCGACTTTTCAATAGTGTTTTGTCTCGCGGCCCGGAGTCTTCTCTGGCTCTCTTCTCTTGCCTTCTGTGCGACAAAAGCCACAGGGTGAGCAGCAACACGGTCGCCTCCATGTCCTCCATGCTGTCCTCCTCTGATGTTGTGGTTGTTGTTGTTCTGGTCTTCCGGATTTGTACGTTGCTCGGCGCCGTGTAAATGACGTCACAGCGGTTTCGCGCAGCCATGTTATGACAACCCCGCCCACGTCGAGGAGGCACCAGTTGTAATGGAAACACAACCAAACCGAGCCGAGCCGCGTCGAGCCGTATCGAGCCGAGCCGTGGTAGTGGAAATGCGCCATTAGATACATGGAGGGTCAAACATCCGCAATCCAGACAATACACATGGGTGAGGGTCAGCAATAACAGGGTGAGTGCAGCTAGACTAGATAGGATTTACATTTCCAAAAGTCTCAGCTCCAGATTAGTCAACAGTCCCATAAATCCAGTTGAGTTACCACCAGTCCGGGTGAGATGAGGACCCATGCAATGGACTTCTACGCTGACCTCTTTGGGGCAGAACAATGCAGCATGGAGTGCCGCGAGGAGCTCCTGGAGGGGCTTCCTCAGCTCATCCCAGGAGAGAAAGCTGCTCTGGACTCTGAGCTGACTCTGGACGAGTTGACAGTCGCTGTCAATCGGATGGCATCAGGACGGGCACCAGGGATTGATGGTCTCTCCACTGACTTTTACAAGCGGTTCTGGAATACCCTTGGACATGATTTACATGGGGTTTTATTGGAGTGTTTCAGAACAGGATCACTTCCTGTCTCGTGTCAGCGAGCTGTGCTTTCCCTGCGTCCCAAGAAAGGAGACCTGGCCTTACTTAAGAATTGGAGGCCGGTTGCTCTCCTTTGTACTATAAGGTGCTTTCCAGAGCCTTAAGGACACCCTGGGAATACTATATACAGACCAAAGTTATTGTGTACCTGACAGGAAAACATTTTTCTTATTCGAGATATTATTGATGTGTGTAGATCCCATAATGTAGATTTTGGTATTGTTTCTTTAGACCAGGAGAAGGCTTTTGATAGGGTGGATCACTCTTATTTGTTTTCTGCACTTAAGGCTTTTGGTATTGGTGATGGTTTTCTGGCCTGGATTGGTTTATTGTATAGTGGTGCTCAATGTATGGTAAGGATGGGGGCAGGGCTGAGTCGGCCAATCCCTGTACAGCGAGGGATAAGACAGGGTTGTCCTCTCTCCGGTCAACTATATAGCCTAGCTATTGAGCCCTTGCTGTGCATGTTGAGAGGTCGGCTCAGTGGTCTCTCACTGCCTGGGTCCTATAATCTTGATTGTCCACCTACTTTTTCTGCGTATGCAGATGATGTTAATATTTTTGTCTCCAGCCAGGGGGACATTCAATATTTGCAGGATACCCTGTCCCTGTATGAAAAGGCCTCATCTGCTCGGGTGAACTGGGCAAAGACTGAAGCCTTATTGGTGGGACAGTGGAGGGTTCAGGCAGTGCCCAGTCTGCCTGGAGGTCTTGAGTGGGGGAAGGAAGGCCTGAGATTGTTGGGAGTATTTTTGGGCACTGAGGGTTTTCAAAAGAAGAACTGGGAGGGATTTAAGGAGAAAGTGTGCGCTCGGTTGTCTAAATGGAAATGGTTGCTACCCAAGTTGTCGAATAGGGGAAGAGTTCTGGTGGCCAATAACCTGGTCAGCTCGACTCTTTGGCATAGGCTTATCGCTCTGACGCCACGAGAGGCCTGATGGAGGACGTTCAGCGAGTCATCCTGGACTTTTTCTGGTCTGGCCGGCGCTGGGTCCCGGCAGCAGCCCTCTACCTGCCTGTGGCTGAAGGGGAGCAGGGACTGATTAACATCCAGGCAAAAATTGCCTCTTTTAGACTCCAGACTGCACAAAGACTGCTGTACAATTGCGGCCCAAGCTGGTTTGACACAGCTCGGCTGCTGCTGAAGAGAGCTGGGCGATTGGGCTATGATAAACAGCTTTTCCTTTTACAGCTTGAGGATGTGGACCTAACTGGACTGACACCTTTCTACAGCTCGGTATTGCAGGCATGGCAGATTTTTAAGGTTGCACGTGCCACAAATGAGATTCCGGGCATGTGGTTGTTAGAGGAACCTTTGTTTTATAGTAATTTCATAAAGACTCAAACACTGCAGTCTGCCAGCCTGCGAGCCTAGCTGGCTGCACCAAACTGGGCCATCTGATGAAGATGACGGCAACATCTGTGGACGCCTTCAGAGAGAGAGAGTAACATCACCTCCATCAGGTTGATCAACCGAGTGATGGAGGAAGTCTGTGCTGCCCTGTAACAACCTCTGAGGAAATTTGCACAGAACCGCACTCTGTGTGACCAGTGGAGCAAAGAGGGAGAGTACAGTTTCCCCGCTCTGTCTATCACCCCAGTTGTTGGGGAGTGGCAGGAGGGAGGAGGTAAGCTGCTGTCTCTCACAACCCCACACCTGGAGATTTTTCAGGCTGCAGGGAAGAAGGATTTGTACCAAATCTGCTGTAAGGTTCTGAACCTGCGCTCTTTGGCAGGCATGCAGGAGTCGAAGTGGACTGGTTTTTTTGGTCCGGACGTTTCCCCGAAAGGCAGCTGGCGGTCTCTGTACAAGCTGCCCGTTGAAAAACGGACAGCAGACCTCCAGTGGAGGATTGTACATGGAGCAATAGCTACCAACAGATACAGAGCGCACCTGGATCCAGAGCAGGGGGAGGAGTGTATTTTCTGCTCTCAGATTGAGACCCTGGTGCATTTATTTGTTTGTCCTCGGCTGACAGTCTGTTTGATCTCTCTC
>OLKM01001164.1:155506-165646 GCA_900291075.1 Melanogrammus aeglefinus | reverse complement strand
GTGTCCGTGTGTGTGTGTTCATGAGTTGTCCGTGTGTGTGGTCATGATGTGTCCGTGTGTGTGTGTTCGTGGTGGGTTCGTGTGTGTGTGTTCATGAGGTGTCCGTGTGTGTGTGTTCATGGTGGGTCCGTGTGTGTGTTTGAAAACAGGGGGCCTGCATCCTACACATGCTGCGGGACTTCCTGACCCCAGAGGCCTTCAATGAGGGCATCATCCGCTACCTCCGTCGCTACAGCTACAGGAACACCGTCACCAGCCACCTCTGGCAGAGCCTCTCCAACGTGAGTAGGCGTCCCCACCCCACCCATCATGTGTGTGTTCTTCCAACTATTATTTTGTCCTCTGTTCGTACTCTCAAACAAATATCATGATGAAATTACCGTACAGTTTATGCTTCTTGTCTTTATGATGATCAATCAAATGAGAATTCTGTGAGGCTTTCTTCGTCAGACATTGTAAGGCAACAGGATTTCTGGAAGTATCCTAGCTAAAACTAGCTAATCGTAGCTAAAACAAAGTGTCCTAGTGTGGTTAGATGCGAGTCAAGGAGTTGTGTGTCCCCCCCCAACAGGTGTGTAAGTCTGACCAGTTCGAGGTGGACGGAGTCCAGCAGAAGGCCTTCTGCTCCGAGGGGAAGCTGCGACCCGAGGGCTTTGTGAGTACCGACGTACCTCCATTCTACGACAACTTTAGCAGCCAGGGAAGTAGAGCGCTTGCCCCCCCATGCTGGGAATACCCATAATCCACTGCTGAATACGCCTCAAGATCTACTGCACTTCCTGTTTTTTTGTTTGTCTGCTTTGGTGCTTTAAACAGCAGGAACTAGATTGGCCGGGATTTGGAATATCGTGGAATGAACCTGTGTTTGAGTACTGACACGGAAGGTGGCAAAATGTTCCAGAACTTTCCGTTGTACAACAAATGTCCGGCAGGCTTTGCATTGTGTGACTTCTTGAATATAAAATATATTATCATATCATACAAAAATGAAACATGGGATTTTACTATGGAATTGTAATGATTGTGGTTGTTTGAATGTGTGTGTATCGTGTGTGTGTAGAAATGGTACACAGACGACGAGCTGGACGTGAGCACCATCATGGACACCTGGACGCTGCAGGAGGGCTTCCCATTGGTCACGGTGGAGGTGAAAGGTCGTGAGGTCAGGCTCCATCAGGAACGCTACCTCAAAACGGACGGTCCCGCCCTCAGCGACGGGTAAAGTCTACAGAGCTCCCCAGTGAACCCTGTGTCGGGCAGGGCATATGTCCAATAAAAACGTGCAGGTTGTTCAGAGAGACGATCCTCCGGTATTAGGTCAACCAAGGTGTAATAAATGAGTAGGGGTCCAACATCGATCAATCGATCGACAGAAAATGATTCTAATCTAATTAGATATTCGACCAATCGATCAATCGATCGACAGAAAATGATTCTAATCTAATTAGATATTCGACCAATTGAGGACATTGTTAATGTGTATTCTCCTACCTTTCCTTCATGGTGTGTTAAAAGAGATGATTCTTACTGTCATGGTCACCAATGTCTTCGTCAGCATTAATGCTGTGCATCGATAGGTTCCTGTGGAAGATCCCGTTGACCTACAAAACCAGCCACTCAAACACCATCCAACGCTTTCTGCTGGAGAACAAAACTGGTGAGAACCCTGTAACTTTTGAGGTCAATGCCCAACCCATTTCATATTGTACCCCCAAACCGAGACTGATACAGAGTCTAAGAAATCAACTGAATTTATCAAATAATAATTAAGTGTTATCTTAGAAATACATTTTACCACCACAACGAAGAAAACTAATAAGGTTTACTGATCTCTGATCCATATAAGGTCATATGGATGTCGGGGCGTGCATTATGTTTAGTAAACACAAACTGTGTCTTTCGATAGGCTGTGAAATACTTTTATTCAGACCTATGCTTTTAGGGGTGACTGGTTGCCAGATGAAAACTTACTTGATTTGGGCAACTAAAGTTGGATTCATGACACCAAGTTTCTCATCATGCACATTTAATTAGATACAATAAAAGTATACATTAAAAAGAGGTAAAAAAAACTGAATCATTATTATTTATTGGCTACATTTCAAATCAAAATGGCAAAATTGGCCAATGGATCAGGACCCGATAAGGGACCACTGACCGAGAACCACTGGTGCATGGGCCCAACAATGGCTTCAGTCACGCTGACCCAATGGTTTCATGTCTGAGTGGGTCCAACGTGTACCTGTCCCTGCAGACGTCCTGTACCTGGAGGAGGAGGTGGACTGGGTCAAGTTCAACGTGGACATGAGCGGCTACTACATGGTGCACTACCAGGGGCAGGGCTGGAGCGGCCTGACCCGCCTGCTGCAGACCAACCCCACGGCCCTGAGCAGCAGCGACCGCGCCAGCCTCATCAACAATGTCTTCCAGCTGGTCAGGTCAGGGCTCCCCTTTCATCGCATTTACACTTCCATTGAAGGCATTTAGCAGATACTTTAATCCAAACCAATTTACAAAGGTTCGTTCACACACGTTTACACACGGTGGTGTCATCCACACAAGGTCACAGACCTCTCGTTAGGTCTCTTGCTTTGGGACAACTTGACCCTCAGATAGGAGGGCCTGGTGATCAAACTAGCATCATTCCGGTTCCAAGACAACCTGCTCTACCTCCTTAACTCAGCCAAACTGGGATGGCAACAGAGTATTACTTATTAATAGATTATCTGCTATAATAATTGCTTTGTGGTCTCTCGCAAATGAGATGCTTCTCTGAGAAGAACTTTAAGTACTTTATTTGTGGAAATATTAGGGCTGTGACTAACGATTATTTTAATAATCGATTAATCAGTCCATTATTTTTTCGATTAATCGATCGATCGGATGTAAAAAAGAAACATTTGTAATTGCCGCATCTTTATTCAAAAACTGAACATTTCTTCAAATTCACAGTGCAGACTGAAGTGTAAATACTCCAGGTTATTGCTCCAACGTCCCAGAAATATTAAAAGTATTATTAAATGATAAAAACAAACATAAATGGGATAACACAAAAAAAACATACAATGATATACATTTATATATACACAGTATATAAGGGATGTCCATGGTTAACCAATAAGATCTTTAACCGTTAAATACTAACTGTCAAAAAGAAATTGAATCATCTTAATTTCTCTCAGATGACAGGAGATCATTAATTTCTTGATATTGATACCACTTTCCAGACCCCTTAACGATCCAAATCCTTTTTGATACCACTATTGATACTTTTCTATTATTTGGTTGAAATAGAACTTGTATTATTACTTCAATAAGATGATCATAGCTCAAGATAGGACGTTAAACAGGTCATAATTCCATCTTTACTATATATAGTATTTAATATTGCTGGGAAAACAAGTATTATCGATTCGTTGTTGCAGCCCTAGTAAATATACAAAATGTATGTTGTGAATGTACATCGTCAAAATAACAACTTATTGATTAATCTCTCACCACGCGGTTGTTGGTTAAAGGTGTTGTTACCATTCTATGTGTGCGTGTGTGTGTGGGTCTCAGTGTGGGCAAGGTGCCGCTGGACACGGCCCTGGAGCTGTCCCTGTACCTGTCCCGGGAGATGGAGACCCTGGCGGTCACCCAGGGCCTCAGCGAGCTGGTGCCCATCTACAAGCTGATGGAGAAGAGGGACATGAAGACGCTGGAGAACCAGATGAAGGTTTGCCTGACTCCAACCACGTATCAGCCCCCACACAGTCCCCCAAAAGTTCTTATTCGTATTGTTTGCTGGAGGGGTGTATGGTATAAACGGTATAGAAAGTACACCGGTGTGAATTTGCACTACGGTATGGATTTTGACGTTACCGGGATACCGGTGTGACCGGTAGTAAGTAACACCTTAATACAGCAACGTTAACAAGTAAGGTTACGCGCAACCTACTGGAAATATGGTAATGAAACGTAGTTCCTTTTTTCAATTCTGCGCAACGTTACTTTTCCCAGGTCCAGATTTGACAGCGATACTGCCTTCTAAGGCAGTATGCTATCGCGCAAGCTTGCAGGCATGCTTGCTTCGCGCCTTCGGCCCTGCATGCTTGCGCAATAGTCCCTTCACAAGCTCTCATTCCACACCGTGTGAGACAGACACTGGTAGCGTGAAGCTGTCTCTGCATCTCTCTGCATTCCACAGACATCGCTTCTGCAGGCATTTTCCAAAGCCAGTCCTTACGACCGAAAAAGCCAGTGGTGGAACAAGATAACACACCCCGTCACTGTTTACCTGTGAAAGGACATGGTTCCCTTTCAAAATGTCGATAGAAAGGGCTTTGTAGAGATGGTCAAGGTCAAAACACTCGATCCCAGGCCCACGTTAACTGCCCGCACAAACTTCAGCCAAATTGAGATGCCAAAACTATACCTCAAGGTCCGCGAGCAAGTGGAGAAAGAAATCCATACTATTAAACATTAGGGTTTTTCAGAGATTGAATTAACTTTGAAAAGATTGAGCATTTTTCTTTCATGCAGTTTTGCTGCATAACCAGTATTTTACCCCTTCAGAAGTATTTATATCGAAATTAGAAGATACAATTAACATACCTTGATATAATACTGTTACCGTCTATTGCCTCAAATGATACCGTGATATACATTTTAGTCCATACCGTACAGCCCTAGTTTGCGGAACAGAATAGTAAAAAATAAGCTATTAGTTTAAATATTGTGGCTCAAGTGGGCAAAATCCACCCTCTCCCTCGCTGCAACACGTCTCCAGCAGCTCTCTAGTGCCTTGTTTCACTCCACATAACCATAAACCTATGCTTGAGAAATGTTCATTTGGGAAATTACATTTTCAGAGAAATGTAATTCATACATGTATGATTTTGTTTTCATTTTCGTGTCTTGAACCGGTTCAAATCCCTTATACATACTTACCGTCAGTAAGGCGCTGCACAAACAGTCTTGACTTCATTTGGACATCCTGTTGCTGCTGGTTCTGTTCTCTACGGGGGAACGTCCGCTGCGTCCCTGCCTTGTTGGGGCTGCATGGACCGGAGGAGAGCGTCACTGGACTGAACCATTCTGCCGTGGGCGACGTGTCGCCCGGCCTTCTAATAATGGCTTCAGTTAAAGTGGGTGAAATGCGTTCCTCTCAGGGCTACATCGTGGAGCTGTTAAAGACCCTCATCGACCAGCAGACGTGGAGCGACTCTGGGTCGGTCTCTGAGAGGGTGCTGAGGAGCTACCTGCTGCTGTTCGCCTGCGTGCGCAACCATCCGCCCTGCGTGGAAAAGGCCAGTGGGCTCTTCCACAGCTGGAAGGTTCTGGACGGCAACATGAGGTCAGTCTCCCTTTACCTGGTCTCCAACCAGGGTAATCTGAGGGTAACCTGTAAGAAAGGTCCACCCGTAACTTATTAGTGAGGGAACCTCCCTTGCACCTGCCACTGTATGAGAAAATTTCGATATAAGATCACTCAAGACTATTTCTGACCCATCATGGCACCTCTTCTAGGCTTGGGCTGTCGTTTTCTTTTAGACCTTCCTGACTGTGTATTGTGCGTGGATGATGGTTTAAGCCGCCGCACCTGGCCGAGTCATCAGTGTGCTCAGGTTAAACCAGGCATCACCGCACACACTCAGGGAGATCTCCTGCATGGCAACATGGCGCATTAGGCCATTATGTACAAACTTCTACCATAAAATGGCTTTAAATTTCACCACCCTGCGTCATTTGTCTGGAGGAGCCCAGTAAGGTCCCCTAGGTGGCGTGTAGCGTTGGACATGGATGGATAGTTGAACCTGTTCACACTGAGCAACAGTGCAGCCTCACCCAGCCCCAATCAGTCTGACTCGGGCCAGGTGAGGCTGCTTAAAGCAACCACCTCCTCCACACAGACTGCCACAGCCACATACTTGTGTAGCCTGCTCAACCCGAATGTGAGTGCCCTTCTAGGTTAAACAGCAGTTAGCGCCCTCTAAGGGAAACTCTGTGGTACCGCAGGTGTTCTCAGCAGAACATCCACCCGTGTGAAAATGGACACACCGTTGCAACTATTATATTGCTTATAATAGCATATTATTGTATATTATGATTAAATATTTAAAAAAAATATTTTTTTCAATCTCTGCAGACGAGGTTCCCCACAGGGTCAGGAATGAATGTCTTGTTAATGTTTGTCTTCTGCTCATCCTTAGTCCCTGCAGGATGTCAAGGTCTTCTGTGTTCATCCCTCTCCAGTCTCCCCAGTGACATCAGCCTCTGCGTGTTTGCTATTGGAGCCCGCACTCCAGAGGGGTGGGACTTCCTGTATGAGATGTATGGCCGTTCCCCGGACACGTCAGTCAAGAGCCGCATAAAGACGGCGCTCACCATCAGCCCCTTGACGGATAAACTCCACATGTGGGTCCACGTTATAGATGGTTGGATGTGCAGTACAACACCGTTCTGGGCAATTCAGATGTCTTCTTCCTTCCATTGCCTTTCAATTCCTTTGAGCTCTCACTCATGCTTTTGTTTTCTCTCTCTCTCTCGCTCTCTCTCTCTCTCTCTCTCTCTCTCTCTCTCTCTCTCTCTCTCTTCTCTCTCTTTCTCTCCTCTCTCTCTCTCTCTCTCTCTCTCTCTCTCTCTCTCTCTCTCTCTCTCTCGCTCTCTCTCTCGCTCTCTCTCTCGCTCTCTCAGACTGCTGGAGGAGAGTTTTCGTGGGGAGGTTCTGAAGACCCAGGATCTTCCCCATGTGTTGATCGCTGTTAGCAAGAACCCCCATGGCTACAAGCTAGCATGGGACTTCCTCCGGGCAAAATGGCCGGCCCTGATCAAGAAGTCAGTCTGCCTCTCATCTCTTCATCATCATTCACATGTGTTAGGAAGGGTTGACGTGGAATGGTGGCTTAATGGTTGGCACAAATTTCATCACTGCAACAAGGACAGGGGTTCGAACCCAACTGGGATCTGACTGGGGTTTTTCTGTGTGGATATTATCAGTTCACATACCGAAAATCGTTGCTTTTCCAAAGTGCAGGGCCCATAGTTCAGACCTCTCAGAAAGACGGTCCATCTCAATGGGTAATCCTTTAACACAGTTGACCTGTTTAATATACTTATATTTGGCTGGATGCACAAAACATTGGCTTTTAGCATTGGGCTGTTCAAGGCACTGGCATATTTTTGACAACTTCTTAAATATCAAAATGTTGAAAACGGTTATATATTAATGAATAAATAATCATATTAACTTCTAACCATGCCACCATCAGTGTTTACTAGCTTCTAAAAGAGGAAGTTGATAATCTTATTAACATTTTCCATCAGTGATCTACAGTTTAGTGATTATATTCAAACGATTTTAATACTGTGATTTGTGCAGTAAGTTACTTAATACATTTACTTTTGAAGTAAATTAATTTTAAGTGAATATATGTGTGTGTGTGTGTGTGTGTGTGTGTGTGTGTGTGTGTGTGTGTGTGTGTGTGTGTGTGTGTGTGTGTGTGTGTGTGTGTGTGTGTGTGTGTGTGTGTGTGTGTGTGTGTGTGTGTGTGTGTGTTTTGTATTGTCTGAGAAGGTTTGGGGAGGGCTCAAGTTCCATAGCCCGCATGGTGACTGGAGTAACTGACCAGTACTCCACCCCACACATGCTGAAAGAGGTGAGAACGCACGCACGCACACGCACGCACAAAATTCTAAGTAGCAATTCTAAGATTTCAATGTTTGTCAGAATACACATTTAGCAAGGTTAATCCTTTAAAATCATTAGCATGGACTGGTCTGCACAAAGCAATGGTTCTCTCCTTCTTCACACTTATTACCTCAGGTTCAGGAGTTCTTTGGCTCCCTGACCAAGGAGATGGGCTCAGAGCTGAGGTGCATTCAGCAGACGTACGAGACCATTGAGTTGAATATCCGATGGGTGGACAAACACCTGCCCCTGCTGCAGGCCTGGCTGGACAAACACACGAGCAGAGGCAACACGCAACATACTCGACACGAGGACCTTTAGGTCCACCCGTTAACACTGGCAATGGAAGTGGGTTGCCCACTGTGAAGACTACTGTCTAAATAGACTTTCCCAAAACATCCAACACTTATTGTCCGGCTTAATTAACAATTTACGTAGGTGTCCCACAAAGGACCGTCTGAGTTCCACCTTTTTCTTGTAAATACAATTTTTTTGAGGTCATTGCCCTATTGACTCAATTCTATTCTATTCTATTTTCTTAAATAGAAAAAAATAGAAAGCTGGTTTCACATCTATTTGAGGTCACTGCCCTATTGACTCAATTCTATTCTATTCTATTTTCGTAAATGGAAAAAATATAGAAAGTAGGTTTCACATCTATTTGAGGTCATTGCCCTATTGACTCTATTCCCTGCAAATTGGTTTGGTTGGTTCCGTTTTTCTGTTCGAAATAAATGGCCGACACTGCCAGTGTCAGTATGTTCATAGTTGTTCTTTTACCAGACATGGTGCATATTGTGACCATGTCATAACCCCTCTCTCTTTCTGCTGGTACTCCAGTATCAGGTCTGAAGAAACTGGACCTGATACTCAAAAAGGGTTGTCCGGTTAGGTTGATTCTCGTCAGCCGTTGTCACACCAAAAGTGAAGCAGATTTTTGCCTCCTGTAACTCGCCTGAGCTTGACCATGCAAATCACAAAGTTAACTTGATTGAGTAAAAATCAACACAACCATTGAATATTCACCCATCTCTAGAGGGGGTGGGGCTTACCTCATGAATGCCTTATTTCTGCCTCTTCATTCTTACCAACCATAGAGATAACCACTGCTGCGACTCTTTGCTTGTTGCGGAAGTACCAGAGAAGACAACCCAGAGAACATGTCTGGGTTCATAACTTCCTGCGGAGGCGAACTCAGAACGGTGAATTTCACCATCTTCTCCAGGAGCGCAGTCTGGATGACTTCCAGCGCTCCTTGTGGCTGACGAGGGCCCAGTTTCATGACCTGCTAGCTGGGAGCGGGAAGGGGTTTCTCAGGGGGACACCATCTACAGGCGTTCCATCCCAGCTGTGGAGCGCCTGTCTGTCTGTCTCCGGTGAGTGGTAGTTTCTTACACATAAAAAAAAAAATTGACACATATTTACTGTGTGTCACAGCTGAATTAATATCACCTACTACAGCGGTATGAACCCAAAATAAACGTAGATTAGCCTGATTTGGAGTAACGTTTACGTTATCTTTAGATGATTAAAACGTTGTATAAGGAGCTTTATCCCCACATCACCAGTAGTATACCTACAAGTTTGCTAAACACATTCAGTACGTTTACATGCACCACTTATCCAATTACAGCCATAGTTCGACTATCCTCCTCAATTGGACAACTGTAATTGTCAAGAGTATACATGGCGGTGAGAAAATCAGTCAGACTAATGTGTATGCATGCATCTTAAAAATCCATTCATAGTTTGACTAATCCAATAATTTGGTTTTCTCGAGTGTCATGTAAACGCACTGATTGTGTTAAAACCAGTATGACAAGCTCAGAAGAAACCTTTGCTTTATTTAAGCTTTTGAACTGTGAGTCAAGCTTTTCAAAGGAAAATAAGCTCTGATTTTATCCAGGACCATCACTAACAGCTTCCGTGTTGGGTTCTCCACATTCTCTGGCATTGTTCCTGATGTTGCCACTACTATCTGGGTCTGTCGTGTAAGGGAGTTCATGGCTGTGCCCACCACAGATGAGTGGGGGTCAATTGCAGGGAGGTTTGAGGAGTGGTGGGATTTTCCTCTCTGCTGTAGAGTTCTTAGATGGCACACATGTTGTTCTCCTCCAAGCCCCTGCTCACTCAGGATCCCAGTTCTACAGCTACAAGGGAACATTCTCTCTAGTTCTCTTGCAGTGATTTTATGAGGTAATACAGCTTTAAAAAGTTATGCTTACGCTGCACTACAACACAATAATAAAAAGCAGCCATCACTGTGATCTGACTTAAAAAAGCATGTCTGTGTAACATTCAACAGCATTATGCATTTAGCTGACCTGCCAGCACCAGGAGCAGACCACCGGGGACCCCCCAGCCCCACGTCTCTTCATCCACTCTGGAAAAAACCTCATGAGGCTGTTCCCTGGCCGCAGTGACTATATTGTTTATCAACACCGAAATGTTAATACCTGTTTGTACAT